>JZKD02S1246579.1:168265-178434 GCA_000966675.3 Picea glauca
GATTTGTAGAGTACACCTGGAGGGTGCTTCTGTATTTGAGTTTCACTTGCACTAGTAAGTTTCTCTAGTGTTGGTTGGTGTAACTGTTCTTCCTACTAGCTAGTGATTTGCTTGTCTTATCTCATAGGAGAATTTTCTAGTGTGTTCTAGTTTTTAAAAATTTAATAGAAATCCCTAGTGTGTCATTGATCTTCTCACACCATGGAGGATCAGGAGCTCCGCCAACCATGAAGGATTCTTGTCCTTCCATCAGTTAATCTGGAGCCACCCCCACCACCACTAAGCTGAAAACTAGACTAGCAAGGGTCGTTTGAGGTGACTGGGTTACATGAAACTGTGCCTGACTCATCTTTGAGAGGAGAAAATTTGATTCCAGAGGAACCAATCATTTCTGACCTCAGAGAGGAAGCTATTAGTATGTATAACCCCCCAATCACTGATCTAGTGCCCATCGTCATACAGGTTCAACCTTATGAGTGTCAGGTAGTGTCACAAGCAGCGATGGAAAAAAATGTTGCTACTTCTTCAGGGAATACTCATATTCCATCTACGACTGTCACTACAGGGGGTGTTCCACCTCCTAACCAACCGTCATCAGTTTGGGCCACTATGGTATCGACTACCTCTACCTCGAGCAATGGTTTGATTCCGTCTATGGTAGGGATCACTGCTCCTTTCACCCAGAGTGTGACAGGTCCTCCGTTCTAATATAGGATGCCTGGGTTCGATACAAACTCTATCCTTTCATACTCCACTCTACAGAATTTAGGTCTAGGGGTAGGGAGCTCAAATGATCCTCTACAAGGATCCATGGGGGGCACTTCTACTCCCTATAATGCTTTCCCTTACGGAGGGGGTCATATACCTCCTTAATCCCCTTTGCTCGGTGGTGCTCACCAGAACTACGCCTGGCCAAATGTAATAGTTTGTTTGGAGAAGGTATTCAAGGACTTCCTTCTTATAGCATGTCGGTAGGTTTGACGTCATTCTCTTTTTTTGATGCATTTGGTAACAACTCTTTCTCATCAGCTGCTATCTTGGTCGGGGGAAACCTAGGTTATGGACAACAAAACCCTATGTAGGGTACTATTCCTACATAGAGGGAAAACTTAGGAATTCCTTTCTCATAGGGAATTTGGAATCCATGGAAGGTATCAGTTCCCTTTTCATGGATGTCGACTGAGATCAACCCCTTCCATAGCCAATGGAACCCTAGGCAAGGCTCAACACCTATGCCCATCAGATCAGCAGGGCAAAAACCTTCCCAAAATCCTTGGAATGTGACATAAGACCAACCCTTTACGTCCTATTACGGGAGTTAGTCGATGACATATCAACAAGTGCATAATATGTATGCTAGTCATAGCCATGGTTATTACCAGAACCCTGGCTAGCAACCTAAATTTTCATGGCAACCTAGTGCCAACCAAACTCCAGGCTCCTTTTTCCCTGGTTATAATCAACAACCCAAATTATCGTTTCTGGCAACTCTACACTTCCCATACTTGACAAGGTTATTAAATGACCCCATTTGTCATGATCCACATTGGTCCCCCATGCCAACCAAGTTGCCTTCAGATATTCCTATGTTTGAATATAAGCCTAATGAAGATCCATGCGATCATGTGACCACCTTCCATCTATGATTCTTGTCCAACTTATTGAGCGACGAATCTGTCCAGTTGCGTCTGTTTCAATGCACCCTTGTTGGGAGTGTTGTGAAATGGTACATTGATCTTGACCGCTCAAGATACTCTACCTTTGGTGAATTGACAATGGTTTTCTTAAACCATTTTCAATTACTGGTGAGATACAATGCCAACACCAAGTTGCTGGCCAACTTTGAGAAAATAAAAGCAGACCATATCTCAGATCACATCCAAGAATGGAGACGCCAAAAGAGTATGATAAAAGTACAAGTCCCACCAACATTCTTTCTAGATTGATTCCTTAAGTCTTTAGTACCCCAGTTATATAAAGATGTCCCAACCTCGAGGGTCTTTTCTGAAGAAGAAGCGATAATGAGAGCTCAACATCTAGAGTTCATTTACTCTTAGTTTGGTTTACTTTATGAAGTTTTTCCAGATGCACCGTGGTCGATACTTGACAAGACCAGACAATGATATAGACCACATGCCAATGGTATTTTTGGTTCAACGCAAACCAAGCCTACTAATCAGCTATCCAATCAATTGCAACAATTGTCAATACAATAGACAATGGCCATCCAGACCACTGGTTTGGATTCTCCCCCTACTCAAACATTGGATGTACACAGTGTGCAATCAACAAACCCAAATCCCACCTAACAGCATGACGGGAAGACGAAACAACGAAAGAAGGGTAAGGGGGATAAGAAACCCACCAATAATTCTGGCGGGGGAAACACAAAAAAGAAGAAGTTGAAGTATCCATGTAATCTTTGCACAAAAGACCACCTGACTCACTTATGCCCTCGGCTTGCGGAGGCCCAAAATTTATTGGCACAACAACAGATTGTCATGTTAACACACCCATTTCCACATAAGAAAATTTTAACTCAAGCCTCTGTGAGTGCGGAAGAGGGAAGTCAAGGACCCCCTCCATTCATTCGTGAATGTGTACATGATGAAAGGTAACGTTGACATAGAAACTAGGACACAATACTACGGAATGCCAAACACCTTTGAGAAAGGTAAAGAAGATGAAAACCCATCTCTTCCTCTCCATATTGAGAAGACATTGGGAGAAACAATGACACACATACCAAAAGGTGTGTTCAAGAAATATTCCCACAACCCAAACGCAAGGGCCACCCATAACTATTCTATGGTGGAGGATTTGTCTCAAACCCCTTGTGCAATCTATTCTTTGGAAGTCCTCCAGAGTTTCCCTTCCCAGAGAAAGGCTCTATTAGCTACCTTAGGATCTACTGAGACTTGTAATCCAGGAACAATCATGCTTGATACGACTGACTTAAAACCTAATCTTCCTTACCATGTGGTGTTTTAGATAGTAGTGTCTTACACCACACAAAATTTTACTCGAAACATTTTCTGCATGGTGGTTGATGAGGGCACCTCGATATGCATTATGTATTTTGAATGTTGGAAGGCCATTGGCCAACCCGTTTGTCTCCATCACCTACTCTTCTTACTGCATTCGATGGTCATTTGTTTTGACCACATGGAATCATCCCCTCTTTCCCCATGCAGTTAGTGGGGAATACCATGTGTGTCAAGGTCGAAGTGGTCGATGTGTCTCTTGACTACAATATCTTGTTAGGAAGGAGTTGGACCTATGCTATGCAAGCAGTGGTCACTAAAATTTTATGGGTCTTGTTGTTTCCACACGAGGGTCGAATCATTTCCATTGATTAATTATCTTTCTCCCATACCGACCCTTCATCGGGGGCATCCACGATACCCATGATTGATAACCCTCAAATCAACATCATCAACATAGGCAATGGTTTGTACCCACCTTTGATGGGTAGTTTTAATTACCTGCCTCCTTCCGACAACATTAAGTTGATAGCGGCTATCCCCAACCAGCCTAAGGTTGAAATCTTTCAAGTATCGTTGTTCCGTACGACCTACTTTGATGATTTTTGGACTCTTCCTTCCCCATCAACTATGATGGAAGGGACTAGACACCATGGCATGGCCATGCCTTTGTCCACGACAAAAGTTGCATACTCTATAGCCCAGCAAGCTTCTTCCGACCTCGATCCAACTCCCTCATAGGAGTTAAATCCGATTCTTGAGACTACTTAGGCTCAAGGTTCCCTCACCGATACTGATTCTTTAAAATTAGTATTTCCCTTAGAAGAGGTGATTATTGAGGCAATGAATAGTCTGAAAAAACCCTGAGATGATCTCCATCACAGATCTTATTTCCTCCTAGAGTTAAGAAGAATTGAAGCAGGTGAATTCACTTTGACTATGAATGGAGATAGGTCTTGTCCTATCAATCCTTTAGCTACGCATGTATTTTACACTAAAGGAAATATGGAAACCATCGCTAAAATGATACCAATTGACATCTCCAAAACCCCTGGCGTCGTGGAGAATGTCTTCATCGGAGTGGACTACTCCCCCGAGGAGATTCGAATATACATGGATTTATTTAAATAATTATAAGACATTTTTTCCTAGTCTTATGAGGAAATTCTAAGCATATATCCAAGAATAATCAAACATGAAATAATGACTTATCCTAACGCCAAGCCGATCTGGCAGAATCTTCGTCTGGTGAATCCTAAGAAAGAAACAACTATTAAGGCTGAAGTAGAAAAACTGCTTAATGTCGGTTTCATCTACCCCATCCAACCGACTCAATGGGTGTCAAATCCCATGCCAGTCAACAAAAAAAAATGTATGATTCACGTATGTATGGACTTCTATGATTTTAACAAGGCTTATCCAAAAGATGATTTCCCCACACCATTTATTGACTAGATAGTCAATGAATGCACAGGTTGCGAGGCCTTTTCTTTCATGGATGGTTTTTTGGGATACGATCAGATACATATCAAACCCGAATATCAACACAAAAACACTTTGATTTGTCCATGGGGTACATTCACTTATCAAAAGATGCCTTTTGGTCTTAAAAATGATGGAACTAATTTTCAGCAGGCCATGTCTTTTTCTTTCCATGATCTCAAACACATAGTCGAGACTTATCTTGATTATTTAGCATCACTATCTCATAAGAGAGATGATCATCCCACACACCTCTGACTCATATTTGAGTGATGTCTCTACTACCAGATCCTCTTGAATCCAAACAAGTGAAGTGTTGTAACAGAGTTTGAATTTTTCTCTCCTTAGTGTCTTCATCCCAATGTATCTGAGAATCGCATCAATCTTATAAGTTAACTAGGGGTTTGTATATCTCTGCTGCATAGGGTTTTATGCCAACAAGTATCTAAATATAACAGTTCAACTTTTCCCTGCCTGGGAGAAAGTCTTTTGAGCTATCGAAAATCATATATCTTGGCTTGGCTTTAAGCTGGTAGATGGACAAACTTCCAGATGAATTTGGACCCCACTATTTCATAGCATCGGTTTACAACTTTTTGGAAGAAGGATCAATGTCTCTAAATACATGGGAAAAGATTTAGAATAGTATTTGGTGTAGCAGTGTTTGATCGCTTCCATCATTGCAGTAGGGATTTACGCTTTTATGGCAAGAGGAAGGGGAGATTCGAGTTTCCAGAAAAAAAGGGCAAGTCGGCACAGCAGCTTCGATTCAAAGAACACAGTGCCTCTCATCGTCTTGATCCATGGCTAGTTATCTGCATTGGACATAATTACTTCCAATTTTTATCAGCAATATAACCAACGAAATTTTGTGCAAAAGGAACAAATTTTTGAAGGGAGGTGTATGCAGACAGAATAAATTAATATCAAAGAGAATTTATAAGAAGATCGAAGCAATATTAATACTACATGAATGGAAATTGGTAGCTTTCCTGTCAATTTGTTTTCAGAATCTGGTCAACATCACCTTAGCAATATTCAACACGAGCAAACTGCCGAAACACCAACACATAAAACGTGGACCAATCACAGGATTTCCGGCTTTTACTTATCATTTTTTACACTACACCGTTTCCTCCGAAACTCTGAAAGGCGATTCAAAGTTCCATTATTTTTCCGATAAGAAACCCCACGCAAGGTTATTTTCGCCTACGGGATCAGTGTGGATTTAATGCACCAAATCACACAACACATCTTCATCCAGTCTCAGGGTGTTGGGATCGTTGGCTCGATAATACGTCATTTCGATGTCTACTGAATCCTCTTGTGTTCCCAAATAAGCACTTGAAGCTTTTACATATCGCATCAGAAAACCATTATACAGTTCAACCTCACACAGGCTGTTCGGATTCATGTCCCTAAGCTTTCGTACGTCTGAAAGAAATTGTCCGATTTTGGACACGCTTATACTGATTCCATTTTGAAAGAAGAATATGATTTTGATTCTAGGATCACATCCACACACTGTCTGTAGTCCATCCTCGGGGCTACTGAGACACGATCTGGAAGCTTGCATTTTATTCTGATACCAGACCACTGGATATCCAAGATACTGGAGATCATTGTTCTTCAGTCCTGTACCGAGTTGGATGATGGAACTAAGCCGAACGAAGGAAACAATGCACTTGATGTTAATACCCTGAAGGCTTTGTTCAAGATGCTCTACAAAATCGAACATTATGGAAATAAGAGAATTTAATAACAGTGAATTTGATAAACTCACCCTTACATGATATGCAGAAGATCAATCTGAGCATGCATGTTGGATTATCTTACCTGCTCTCCTGGTAGTGTATAAGAGAAGAGAAAAATATGAGAAGATGAATGGTCTTTCAAGGATGTATAGGTCTGGAACCGACAACCCATTTCTTAAATAGTATGGGAACAATGCTTGTTAAATGAGCGGAAGATGCAGCAAACAAAGAATTCTAGGTTGTTACTAGCCTAGCATATCCATCAACAAATATCATTTTGGAGCAGTGGTTGAGAATAGGTATGCCGGAGGTATTAGTTTTATTCCAACTGCCAGATAGCCACCACTAAAACTCATCTGCATGGAGGAGGATCCAATACACTTACGGCTATAAACATTTTGCTAGAAATTAGGATGTATGTTGTACTTTTAATTTAGTTCAGATTACTGTTAGTTAAAAGACAGTTGAAATTAGTTGATTGTATGTTATGATATGAGATGGTTTCAACCTCCTTGAGAGGGAATTTATATAGAAATGAATCCATTGTAAAAAGATGGGGGAAGCCGGGAGGAAGCTCTGAGGGCAGAGAGCTCCTGTGTGGAATGCAGAGTTATTTTGAGAACCCGAAATGGAATTATACACAGTGACGCGTTTTCTTGAAATTATGAGATTCATTACGGTCATTTCTTTTGCTATGTCCTCTTTTTATCTTATTATCTATCTGTTCTTTTGTCGACTGAGTTAAATATGTTTGGAATTCATTTTAAATTCTCCTTACACACAGTTGATAAAATTTTTTGTTTTCATGATGACTGTTCAGAATTCACTCCAGATAAGTGCTCTGTATCTAGCCATCAGCCTTTAGTTTTTTCTTCCAAAGTCATAGTGAAAAATCCTCCTTGATTGATGCTTTCACTGTGATGGCCCTTTCCTTTCCTTTTTCTGCTATTAAGTCATGATTATTTATAGTTGAAAGAAAGACTTACTTTGCCTCATTTTCTAAAAGTAATGTGATCCCTGTTATGATCTCCTTTCTGTGGTTTTCACTTGACTCCATGCCCAATGGATTTTTTTTCTGGATCAACCCCCAAACCTGATTAAACATCTTTTCTAATAAGAAATCTGGCATTCTTTCTGTAATCATTGAATATTCTTGAGTAGAGAGCCCTTGGCTGTTTAGAGAACTGAACCGGAGTGTATTAGGTCAGAAGTGCACTCAAAATAAATTTTCAGGGTTTGGCTTGCTGCAACCCAAGTCAAGTTCTGAACAATAAATAATTTTTTCTTTTTAAAAATGTGCTAAGGCTTGGCTCTATTACAGCCTAGAGTCAACTCTTGCGACAACATGAAGTTTTTGCGTAACATTGGGACGCCTGCTAGGTTTCATAGTTTTGACAATAGGGATCATGGTCAATCCTCTAAAGGTTGAGGCAATAGTTTAGCTGCCTCCCCTGTGCATAGTCCCTCAACTTCAGAGGTTACAGTGAAAAGTGAACTTTTTATGGCATTTCATCGCAAACTATGATGAGATCACAAAGGGCTTCATGTGTCTACTAAAGAAGGACATTCCTTTTCATTGGGACGAAGCTACTCAACACTCTTTCGAAGCATTGAAACATGCCCTTACATCTGCCCCTCTGCTTCTGCCACCCAATTATAATAAAGATTTCTTACTATAATTGGCCATTGTAGAGTCGACCATTAGCATGGTCTTGGTTCAGGAGGATGATTTTCTCTCAGAATACATGATTTATTACCTGATCTGAGGCTTGGTTGGACCAAAATTCAATTATTCCCTCATTGAAAAATTTGCATTGGCAACAGTTCATGTTGTCCAACGGTTCCATCATTACATCTTGTTTCACAAGACCACCATCATTGTTGTTGTGAAACCATTTCAATACATGTTGACATGATGTGTAATCACCAGAAATATCAGTAGATGGATATTCATCCTCCAAGAATTTGACTTGGATTTTGTTTTGGCGAAATAAAAAAAGTTGTTGGTCTTCACAGAACTCATCTCGAAACTTTTGGTCGAATTGAGTGATGTTATACCCAAAGAGTCACCTATCAAAGTAGACATGTTTTTGATCACGTCTTCGGACCTCTGGTATGGAGATATACTAGTCTATATCCTGACTTTGAAGTGCCCCACCTCTACTTCTCATGATGACCATCACCGTATACACCATCAGGCTAAGAACTATCTCATACTCGAAGACACTCTATATCGTCAAGGTGTAGATTGCATCCTCTGCCAATGTCTCACTCATGAAGAAGTGAAAATTGTGCTTAATTATTTCCACACTAGAGCATGTGGTGGTCATTTTTCTGGGTTGGCAACAACCCAAAATATTCTACGAGCCGGTTACTTTTGGCCAACGTTAATAAAAAATTGTGTTAAATCTATCAAGAAGTTCCACCCATGTCAGATCATCTCTCAAAAGATGAGGGCACACCCCGCTCCCATGTTTCTCGTCATCACAGTTGGTCCCTTCACCAAGTGGGGGATTGATTACGCTACATGCAACCCCCCTTCAGCAAGGGGGAACTGTTATATCATCGTAGTAGTAGACTACTTTACGAGGTGGGTTGAGGCTATGCCAATGTTTAAATATGATGGGGAGACAATAACTCTCTTTTTGTTTAACTAGATAATAGCAAGGTTCAACGTCCCGAGAGAGATTTTCACTAACCATGGAAATCACTTTCAGAATAAAATGATGTCCAAGTTAACATCAAATCTTGGGTTGAGGAAAGAACATTCGTCACCCTACTACCCACAAGAGAATGGTCAGGTGGAAGCTATGAATAAGTCCCTTAAGACTATTTTATAGAGAACGATCAATTTGGCCAAGTCAAATTGGCATTTGATGTTGTACTCCATGTTATGGGCCTACTGAATGTCTGTTAAGACTACAAACAGTTTCTCACCTTTTCAACTCATTTACAGGCTGGAAGCAGTCTTTCTTGTAGAGTGCCATCTTTAAAGTTGGAAGTACAGTTATTGCCAGACACTTCACCGCTTGAAGAGAGTTTATTATATCTTGAGTAGCTTGATGAGCAGCGTCGTGATGTAGCCTTGGAAAATGAGGCTCACAAACAAAAATTCAAGTGTTAGTATGATTAGTCTGTTCATCCTTGGATTTTCTCTGAAGGTGACCTTGTCCTAGTCTATGACCAAGATAAGGATCCCCTAGGGGCAGGCAAGTTCAAATCCATGTGGTTCAGACCTTTCATCGTGAAGGAGGTTATAAATAAGGGCACTTATCGTCTGGTGGAATTTGATGGAAATTCTTTGGCGGAGCCTAGAAATGGGCTCTACCTCAAGAAGTATTACTTGTAGGTGGGTCACCTTGGGTGACTTCTTGTAACATATGTATAGTTCTTGTACATTTTTAGCCTTTGTCTTTTTGGTTTTATGGACATGTCATTTTTTATGTTATCTTTTTTCACTATGGAAGATGTCTAGTGAACCAGAGGTGTTCATTGGGTTTGCGAATGATGCTAGCTGGCACACTCGGAGGCTTCCTTCCGCAGCTTGGGTAATTTTCACATCTCATGGCCAGTTGTTATCTTCAAGAGGTATCTGTTTAGGTGATGCCAAAAATAATGTCGTCGAATACAATGTATTCTTAGAGTTGTTTCGTGACACTTTGTCGCATGGTATCTCTCACCTCCGAGTCTACTTAGACGCTCAGCTAGTTGTGTCCTAGTTAAATGGGGTTTACCGCGTTTACGATCCTACTCTACACCGATGGTTCCTTAGGGTACGTCTCTTAGAATGAAGCTTTGATTACATTACGTATATCCATGTTCCTAGGATATTGAATCAAATCACAAATACTCTAGCTAATCAAGTATTAGATTGGCACATTGCACACATGTAAGAAAAAGCACACACATGCACATGAAAATACATTTATAAAATAGATGTAATCCATAA
>JZKD02S1246579.1:185811-202942 GCA_000966675.3 Picea glauca
TCAATCATCAGCATCTGGGGCCTCAACCAGTCAAAAAATGAATCATTGTACTTGATTATAGGCCCAGCTACGTGTCGAGCCATGAGGTTGCACCAACTCAGCATCGTCAGATCCTATGGGGCCAATAAACCCCAATCAACCTGTAGTCACAGGAGTGGGACCCTCTCGAGGAAGAATGAAACCAAAAGTGATCCGTACCCAAACTGCTTCAAGTCACCCTTTTTGCACTTCATCAATTGTCTCTTCATACTGTGGAGAACTGCTCCAATCAGTTGAAGACCTGAGGCTGTATGCACTCTATGGCATATTGGAAATATCTCTAGATATCCATGTGTGGAGCCGCACTCCCAGCCATGCATGCAGTAGTAAACAAAATGGTCCGTAGGGTCAAATATTGGACCCCCCAAATAGAAAATTTACCTCTTCTTCTCTCTGCCTTAGGAACACAATATTGGCGACAATACTCACTCATGGAGAGTCCATCGCCTCTGCCTCTGGTCAAAGTAGCATGGTATCCACGCCATGAAAAACCTATTATAAAATAGATATCCTTGATATCTAGGGTCAACGTATGGACTCCCACATGAAATAACTGTTGGTCCATGTCCCACATGTCGACTAGGTATTCCAACAACCTAAGTTGGGCCCTCATGCCCGGAATCCTGAAAAATTTCAATAGCCCACAATCCTAGAGAGAAGCGACTGTACCTGGGTCATTCCTAACAATGGAATCATCCTCCTCATGTTCCCTTTCTCACCATTCCAACATTGTGATGGTCAAACACCTGCAAAAGAGCCAGGAGAGGGGAGTCAACAACTTGTTTTAAACTATTGCATATTTTTTATTGAGCACCAAACTTTGAAATCCATTTTTCGGCCCCCACAGGTGGCCCTTTTGTACAGTGCAAGATTCTCATAGGTGCCCTGAAGGCCACCTATGAGAATCCTAGATTCTCCCAAGTCCCGTAAGTCCCACCTGTGAGAATGCTTGAGTGCATGGTGTGACCCTAAAATGGACCTAAAACCCTGAAAATTGCCAATAAAAACTAAAAATAAACCATGGAAAAGTTGAAAGATCAAGAACTTACCTCGTTGGCTAAAATGGTTCACTGAATGATCACTTGTGCCTCCCATAATCGAGCAAAGAAATTTGGGGGAAAATGAGGTATGTTGGACAAGTTTTTGGCAAAATCACAATGAAATGGTAAAAACCCCTTTTTACCCATATTTATTCTTTTTTTACTATTTTTATTGATTTTTTATATTATTTTTATTGCTTTTCTTATAAAACCTAATTCCCTAATATCCTTGTGAGTATGGTTTTTTGCAGATATAACAACTTTCAAGTCTGAACAAGGGGGTATGGGTGTTTTTTCTTTTTGTCACATGTACGACTACTTTTTTAGGGTTTTGTAGGAAAAACCTCGAGCTCAATCTTTGTTCACTCTCATGCTCGAAAATAAATGAGAACATAACCGAGTATACTTTTTCTCATCTTTTCGTACTCATCATGGTAACACGAAAACGACGAACCTAAGGGAGTATCCTTTAAGCTCTTTTCACACTCCATAAAAATGAAAAGATTGCCGAGCGATCTTGTTCTTTTCACACTCATTAAAGTATTTGAAGAAAACATTCAACGGGCGATAGTTTATCACTTTTTTAGTCTCGTCAAACTCCTTAATGAAAAAGGAACTGGGAGAGTTCTCTTTAAGTTTTTTTCAGACTCTCAAAACATGAAAACCCCCCGAGTTTTCTATCCTTGGACTTGTTAAACAAACATTGAAAGACCCACAATGGGACCGAACCACTCCTTCCTAGGGTTTGTTAAATATAATCTGAGGGACTCATCTGAAGGATGAGCTTACATCGACAAGAATATGTTATCCTCCTCAATCTTGTGTAAAAATAAAGAGGTACTTTCCAGAGATGGTTGGGGAAATTTTGGGAAAGGGATATGTTTTTGTATTTGCGTTAATGGCAGTAAGCGTCTCTCTTGAACATGACACCCTCTATTCATCATTTGAATCCAGGTTGGGAAATCCATTTGTCTCTCATTTGACTTGCTACAAGGTCATATCTTGAGTCATCTTTGAGTCAGTGCTGCCAAATCCTTGGTCTTGTCGTTCATATGTTCAAGAGAAGTTCATATGAGCCCTTTATTGAGTCAGCCATCTTCAATTGTCCATTCTTACTATGTCAGAATTCCCTATGTCTATTTCGAATTGTATTCATACTTTGTTTCATCCTCAAAATCTGTTACTTATTTTCTGTCATTGATGGGGGATACATCAAGGCCCTCCTGTGATGAGTCTTATTATGTCGAATCTGACTCATTATTCGGAAATGAGACTTAGAAATCATTTGGTACCTTAGAACCTACATGCCTTAATGGAAAGTCTCTTCACTTTCGATAGGGGTTTCACATCATTGATCCCTGATCGAGAGATTCCGTTGAGTGCTCGAATTCATCTCATTCATTCACATTCATTCGGATTGTACTTCAGTACCTTGGAAGTCATTGACATCAATGGCGATTTCCCTTGCACTTGTTAACGGTTTTCATCAATGACCGATAATCAAGTGGTTTCTACCATATTCGACTTCAACACATGTAATCGCATGGCTAGATTCATACTTTCAGGTGACGGGATTGAATATCCTGGGTCTCATCTTTTTTATCCAGGCTGCGATGGAGTATGTATGATTTGTATCGACACATAGATCCACTTTGTATGTCATGTGGCTATGTCATCTTAATTCATGTTTTCTCACATAGATCCACAGTGTATTCCTGGTGGATATGTATCATTTTGACGACATGGATCCATGGTGTATGATTGGTGGCCATGACCTACATTTATGATTCCATTCATTTGTGATCTGAGCATGGGAATGCCTACCTCATAACTAGTATTATATTCTGTAAGATGCTTGGTTGTTTACAAGTTTTTGATTAGGTGCACTCCTGGTTTCTGACACACACACATAGTTTACAAAGTATTTTGACTGTCACAGATTCCAGCCTCATACTTTGGGGGGCATTCTCTTACACATAATTTTGGTCAATTTGGTGATGTCTCTACAAGTGATGTATTTAGTCTCCCACAATGACTTTTTTCCTGAGAAAAGTGATTGTTGTCTTCTTCCAAAAAACACAATTTTAAGATGAGTTCATAGGCTGCCTATGTTACAGGGTGTGAAAATCCCTCATTCTCATAGGCCACCCACACTTAGGGTGAAAATTGTTCGCAGTATTCTCTATAGTTAGGGTGTGAACCTGTTTTTAAGCTTGAAGAAGAGAAGAGGTCATGAAGGTTATAGAAGGGAATCTTCTAGAACATTAGTTGGAATTCTCATGGTTGGCATCCTACTGACTTCTCAGATTTGGTGGGATCATCCTCATCCATGTAACCATCCCTCCTTATCCTATATATTGATAGTTTTCTCATGGAAAAGGTTAAGAAATATTGAATGAAGAATTGGTGAAAGGATTGTGTGAAGAACTTTGCTTGGACAAAAGCTTGAAGACTCTATCTGGTCTATCAAGTTGTATTATATCTTCTTCATGAAAATACAGAGAAAGTGTGTGTGTTGGAACCAAGAGTCACTAAAAGGAAGCTTGTGACATCAAGGTGATCTAGTTGTATATTCTACTTTCATTTCATATAATACAACGACATGTCCCTTTCCCATAAAATCACTCTTATTTTATTGCATAACTCTTTAATCATATGCATAGGTTGACATTGAATATACTTTGCTATCTTCAMTTTGGTTGGTTTGTGTTGTATTGGACATGATTTCACAAGAGCATTGGAGCGAAGAGGGAACAACATAGAGCTAAGGAAGTGATATAAAGGTATGTCACTCATTCCTTMTTAGTAGTAGATTCAATGATTACAACTTAGGGAAAGAGTCGTGTCCTATCCTGTTTTGTTTTAGATCCAGGTGGATCTAGGGAGATCTGTTAGTGTACGCACCTACCAATTTATTCGATAAAAATAGTTATAGGATCATCATCAACAATAGGCAAAGAAAAATTTGAACAAAAATCAGATGGAGTATACCATTCCGGTAGCCTTCTTTCTCGAACTGATCTCCTCAATACTGGAGTATGAGGATTTTCTTCTTCTGATTCTTGTTATTCTGTAGAGTTTGATTCATTATCCTTTAAATCAAACTCTATTTTATTTGGTTCTTCCTTAATTTGTAGGACTTCATGTTTAACAAAATCCTTCATTTATCTAAATACAACATCTCATCTATACACAACCTTCTTAGTTTCTGGGTTCTGTTGAGCACTCAACACACCCTAAAAGCCTTATCAAATTTTGTCACTTTTTGGGTACCACTTGTTTTCTTCACTATCTGAATTGATTTCATTTTGGGAAATGGTTTATCTTTGTTTGTTTCCATGTCTCTTATCACCTAGTCAGTCTTGTTTGAACTTGTGAAAACTCATGTCTAAAATACCTTAACACCCAAATTAAGAATCGATAGCAAAGCACCGCACCTAATGTGCTTAGGTTCAACATCAAAAATAATTCAAGTAAGTATAAGAATCACACAAAGACAACACTCATCCAACACCGATTATCACCAACATCAGCATAAGGCATTTTTGGGTTTGGCTAAGCTATTCGCATAAAGGTTCAAGAGATATCTGATCCCCTTCGGTATCGAAACAATACGAGAAAGACATATTTTAACAAAGGAAGTAAAGAAATTGTTGATAAATGATGCTTGATGTGCTTTATTAGGATCATGGAAATATAGAAATATCACAAAAATAATTTCGATCGTGATAAAGTTATCTCCGATTGGCGGTCCTCGATGGGTTTTCGGCATTGGGACTTTTTCAAGGGAGCCGATCCGATAACACTTGGGTAAGTTTATCATTGATCATCGTTCCTTGACGCTTTTCAACATCGGCAAGATAGGATTGGGTTATAGAATGTATGTCTTAAATAAAACCCTAACTTCAATTAACATGAGCAGTTAAAGTCACTGGTCTCAAATGCCACGTGTCTTTACCACATACGAGGGTCGTACGGTCTAATTTTTTCTCGAGTCATTTTGGTTCCCTAGGTCCTAGTCATGCCTTATAGTCATCTTTTCCATGTTATCTATGTATGGTGAGATCAATCGGCGTTGGATATTTTGTAGGAGGATATCAGCGAAACTTTTCACATCACAATCTCGACCCCCTATCCACCAACTGAAAGAGCGAAACAATGGGATGTTTTCAACATAAGATACAATCAGATTTTAGACATTTAATGAACTAGTTAATGCTTGATCCCACATTAGTTGCTACCCCATGTGCCAATTAGACAACATCATTTAGAAATCTATAATATACCACATTACCACTCGCACCCGCGTTGTCAACCCATGATGAATTTAAGTTTAAACATCTTCAAAGATCTGGTGGAAGATTTGATGAAATTACACTCATAACCCGAATTGAATGGATGATGTGACAAGGTAATATCATCCCTGTTTAAATCTCTAGAATGGTTTTGAACAAATTCATTCTACACGTAAGTTGAAGTCCAGAACATCCAAAAGAGAAAAGTGAGTATCGCAAGACTACACTGACTCTATGATTATTTAAACCAGATTTAACAAGCTTCAAAGGTAAGATCCTATCGAGAAAATCAACCTCCAGACACTTTCCTAGAGAACCAAAGCTGAAAGAAGCTTAGATAGGATAATTGTCTTCTCTGGGAACTGTAAGGCAGTTGGAGTACGCTCCTAAAGAAGATCCTGTCATCAAAAAAACAACAAAGAAATATTTTGTCTAGCCTCTAGCCTTTGGTGATACAGAGGCAAGCACTAGAGCCAAGGTAGTGCTCCCACGGTGGGGATATCTCTTCAAAAAAATAATCCAAGAAGAATACCCAGAGTATATCCCACATAGTGACCCAAAAGTAAGGGCGCTCGATGACTAGGTGTTCCCGAACATCCGATGATCATATTGACACATGGTGGAAAGAAGAATCCCAATTTTCCCTTCATAGAGGTTCTGAAATGTCTCATCGACCACATGGATGGAAATAAATTCTTGATCAATGATGATTATGGCAGATGTGTCATATGTTTCCTCCTCAAAAAGGTCTAGAAATACTATAAGCTTAGGGACCCAGAGGAGCAGTTCAACACAGACTTCGTGGTGAAGTTCTATGAATTCCATGACACCAACCGGTTGATGGCTTCATGGTGGAAGGAGGAAAAGAAGTTCACTAACTGGAGAAATGGATGGTACAGAACAATTAACCTGAGGGAGAAATGCATCTATTTGATGTCTCTCATCTATCGACTATATGGAGAAAATGATTTCTCCAAGTTTTCAGAAGCATGAATTCCTTTGGCATACATAGTAGCGATCATTGGGAGTAGCTTCAACTAGGGAGTGATAATATAAAAACAATTGAGCATCTGTGTACAACATGATCAAACGTCGAAGTAAGGGGAGGCACCCACTTTCTGCATGACCTCATACCTTCTTGATTTCATGTGTGCAAGGAACATATTCACTAACATGAATCTAAGTTGACATGTTGTGGATCTCCCGGTTGAAGTCTACTTAATAATACTATGGGAGAAAAGGTACAAGAATTATTATGCACTCATTTTCTATGAATTCATCACTCACGTTTATTTTATTATTTTTAAGAAGGAATTCCCAAGACTATCTGTGACAACCAAGAAAATAATAGCAAAGGTAGATCATTGGTATTTAGATGAACACTCAACCTACATCAGAGTGTTTAGGGCCACTACAACACCACATCTCCTACCCACTCATGTCCTAGACTGGCTTGTTGTGGGAGAAATCTGTTATCAGACCATCCTGCAGAGCTATAATGCCACATTGGTCAAAGACAAGAAACAAGATTTCATACCCTACGGTTTTCATATAGGGTTTTATCTGGTGAAAGATACTACTCAATACAAAGAAGGGTTGAGACAACTTTAATTTAGGTTCCCAACATGCCAATTCCATAAGCACAACCTTAAAGGCCTGGTCCTCCAACATGCTTCACAAGTATCAGCCTGTTGGCCGTATGGTCATGATAAGTTTAAGGATGAAATTTTCACAGAGAACACCCAGGACTCAGACGAGGTGGTACAGATGATGGACAACCAAAACATTACCAAGCTCAAGGCCATGAGCGTGGACAAAAATGTGGAAACTATAGAGCAGTCAGCTCAAGAATCCCTCAAATCTAGGGAATAAATAAGAGCAACAGAGACAATAGAGGCATAGAGAAGGGGATTACTCTTAATAAAATTGGTGCAAAGAATCATCGATCAGTTGAAAAATGACCCTAACCTGATAGAAATGATGAGGATCCCAGTCGATGACCCAGTCAAAAGCCGAGGCTAACCAAGTGGCCTAGATCCGATACAAATTGAAGAAACCACCAGGTCAAAAAACCCTGAAGATCCATCACCATAGGTCATATCCCTAGGGGAAGCTTCAACTCATCTTGAGATAGAGAGGACATCAAGAAGGAAAATTTTACCAAATTCCTTGTTTAATTTAATTACCATATACGATGATGAGGAGAGTTTGAAGGTGTCCTTGGTCATTCCGGTGTAAATTATAGAGGAAAAAGAACCTGAGAAAGAATCCACCCTGGGTCTTGATGCTCCAAGTCAGAGACGTTTGCATAGTGAGCATGAGGTAGAAATTTCCTTGGATGTTGAGCCACTCAACATATCGGGAACCCCAATGGACATCTCGAGGGATGAATTAGGATTGAGCGAACAAGGAGGATAAATTCCACAACAAGAAATTGGAATCTCAACAGCCAATTATAAGGTAAGTACTGAACCTACTCTTGATTCCTTGGTTTTGGCCAGTACTTTAGCACCCAATGAGAAAATACTGGAGGCCAAGCCATTGGGACATATAGAAGTGGTTCAGGAATCAGGTCTTAAATAGATATACACCGTCGGGATCCTAGGAAACACTCTCACTTGAGGAGAAAAAAAAATCCTTGAACCTATGGATGAGGTCACCGATATAAAATAAATCACCTATGATTGAAAGAGGAAATCCATCGTGAAGAGAACCACAGAGAAAATGAGGATTNTTAGTAGTAGATTCAATGATTACAACTTAGGGAAAGAGTCGTGTCCTATCCTGTTTTGTTTTAGATCCAGGTGGATCTAGGGAGATCTGTTAGTGTACGCACCTACCAATTTATTTGATAAAAATAGTTATAGGATCATCATCAACAATAGACAAAGAAAAATTTGAATGAAAATCAGATGGAGTATACCATTCCGGTAGCCTTCTTTCTCGAACTGATCTCCTCAATACTGGAGTATGAGGATTTTCTTCTTCTGATTCTTGTTATTCTGTAGAGTTTGATTCATTATCCTTTAAATCAAACTCTATTTTATTTGGTTCTTCCTTAATTTGTAGGACTTCATGTTTAACAAAATCCTTCATTTATCTAAATACAACATCTCATCTATACACAACCTTCTTAGTTTCTGGGTTCTGTTGAGCACTCAACACACCCTAAAAGCCTTATCAAATTTTGTCACTTTTTGGGTACCACTTGTTTTCTTCACTGTCTGAATTGATTTCATTTTGGGAAATGGTTTATCTTTGTTTGTTTCCATGTCTCTTATCACCTAGTCAATCTTGTTTGAACTTGTGAAAACTCATGTCTAAAATACCTTAACACCCAAATTAAGAATTGATAGCGAAGCACCGCACCTAATGTGCTTAGGTTCAACATCAGAAATAATTCAAGTAAGTATAAGAATCACACAAAGACAACACTCATCCAACACCGATTATCACCAACATCATCATAAGGCATTTTTGGGTTTGGCTAAGCTACTCGCATAAAGGTTCAAGAGATATCTGATCCCCTTCGGTATCGAAACAATATGAGAAAGACATATTTTAACAAAGGAAGTAAAGAAATTGTTGATAGATGATGCTTGATGTGCTTTACTAGGATCATGGAAATCTAGAAATATCAAAAAAATAATTTCGATCGTGATAAAGTTATCTCCAATTGGCGATCCCCGATGGGCATTGGGACTTTTGCAAGGGAGCCGATCCGATAACACTTGGGTAAGTTTATCATTGATCATCGTTCCTTGACACTTTTCAACATCGAAAAGATAGGATTGGGTTATAGAATGTATGTATTAAATAAAACCCTAACTTCGATTAACATGAGCAGTTAAAGTCACTGGTCTCGAATGCCACGTGTCTTTACCACATACGAGGGTCGTACGGTCTAATTTTTTCTCGAGTCATTTTGGTTCCCTAGGTCCTAGTCATGCCTTCTAGTCATCTTTGCCATGTTATCTATGTATGGTGAGATCAATCAGCGTCGGATATTTTGTAGGAGGATATCAGCGAAACTTTTCACATCACAATCTCGACCCCCTATCCACCAACTGAAAGAGCGAAACAATGGGATGTTTGCAACATAAGATACAATCGGATTTTAGACATTTAATGAACTAGTTAATGATTGATCCCACATTAGTTGCTACCCCATGTTCCAATTAGACAACATCATTTAGAAATCTCTAATATACCACATTACCACTCGCACCCGCGTTGTCAACCCATGATGAATTTAAGTTTAAACATCTTCAAAGATCTGGTGGAAGATTTGATGAAATTAAACTCATAACCCAAATTGAATGGATGATGTGACAAGGTAATATCATCCCTGTTTAAATATCTAGAATGGTTTTGAACAAATTCATTCTGCATGTAAGTTGAAGTCCAGAACATCCAAAAGAGAAAAGTGAGCATCGCAAGACTACACTGACTCTATGATTATTTAAACCAGATTTAACAAGCTTCAAAGGTAATATCCTATTGAGAAAGCCAACCTCCAGACACTTTCCTAGAGAACCAAAGATGAAAGAAGCTTAGATAGGATAATTGTCTTCTCTGGGGACTGTAAGGCAGTTGGAGTACGCTCCTAAAGAAGATCCTGTCATCAAAAAAACAACAAAGAAATATTTTGTCTAGCCTCTGGCCTTTGGTGATACAGAGGCAAGCACTAGAGCCAAGGTAGTGCTCCCAAGGTGGGGATATCTCTTCAAAAAAATTATCCAAGAAGAATACCCAGATTATATCCCACATAGTGACCCAAAAGTAAGGGCGCTCGATGACCAGGTGTTCCCGAACATCCGATGATCATATTGACACATGGTGGCAAGAAGAATCCCAATTTTCCCTTCATAGAGGTTCTAAAATGTCTCATCGACCACATGGATGGGAATAAATTCTTGATCAATGATGATTATGGCAGATGTGTCATATGTTTCTTCCCCACAAAGGTCTAGAAATACTATAAGCTTAGGGACCTAGAGGAGCAGTTCAACACAGACTTCGTGGTGAAGTTATATGAATTCCATGACACCAACCGGTTGATGGCTTCATGGTGGAAGGATGAAAAGAAGTTCACTAACTAGAGAAATGGATGGTACAGAACAATTAACCTGAGGGAGCAATGCATCTATTTGATGTCTCTCATCTATCGACTATATGGAGAAAATGATTTCTCCAAGTTTTCAGAAGCATGAATTCCTTTGGCATACATAGTAGTGATCATTGGGAGTAGCTTCAACTAGGGAGTGATAATATCAAAAAAATTGAGCATCTGTGTACAACATGATCGAATGTTGAAGTAAGGGGAGGCACCCACTTTCTGCATGACCTCATACCTTCTTGATGTCATGTGTGCAAGGAACATCTTCACTAACATGAATCTAAGTTGACATGTTGTGGATCTCCTGGTTGAATTCTACTTAATAATACTATGGGAGAAAAGGTACAAGAATTATTATGCACTCATTTGCTATGAATTCATCACTCACGTTTATTTTATTATTTTTAAGAAGGAATTCCCAAGACTATCTGTGACAACAAAGAAAATAATAGCAAAGGTAAATCATTGGTATTTAGATGAACACTCAACCTACATTAGAGTGTTTAGGGCCACTACAACACCACATATCCTACCCACTCATGTCCTAGACTGACTTGTTGTGGGAGAAATCTGTTATCAGACCATCCTGCAGAGCTATAATGCCACATTGGTCAAAGACAAGAAACAAGATTTCATACCCTACGGTTTTCATATAGGGTTTTATCTGGTGAAAGATACTACTCAATACAAAGAAGGGTTGAGACAACTTTAATTTAGGTTCCCAACATGCCAATTCCATAAGCACAACCTTAAAGGCCTGGTCCTCCAACATGCTTCACAAGTATCAGCCTGTTGGCCGTATGGTCATGATAAGTTTAAGGATGAAATTTTCACAGAGAACACCCAGGACTCAGACGAGGTGGTACAGATGATGGACAACCAAAACATTACCAAGCTCAAGGCCATGAGCGTGGACAAAAATGTGGAAACTATAGAGCAGTCAGCTCAAGAATCCCTCAAATCTAGGGAATAAATAAGAGCAACAGAGACAATAGAGGCATAGAGAAGGGGATTACTCTTAATAAAATTGGTGCAAAGAATCATCGATCAGTTGAAAAATGACCCTAACCTGATAGAAATGATGAGGATCCCAGTCGATGACCCAGTCAAAAGCCGAGGCTAACCAAGTGGCCTAGATCCGATACAAATTGAAGAAACCACCAGGTCAAAAAACCCTGAAGATCCATCACCATAGGTCATATCCCTAGGGGAAGCTTCAACTCATCTTGAGATAGAGAGGACATCAAGAAGGAAAATTTTACCAAATTCCTTGTTTAATTTAATTACCATATACGATGATGAGGAGAGTTTGAAGGTGTCCTTGGTCATTCCGGTGTAAATTATAGAGGAAAAAGAACCTGAGAAAGAATCCACCCTGGGTCTTGATGCTCCAAGTCAGAGACGTTTGCATAGTGAGCATGAGGTAGAAATTTCCTTGGATGTTGAGCCACTCAACATATCGGGAACCCCAATGGACATCTCGAGGGATGAATTAGGATTGAGCGAACAAGGAGGATAAATTCCACAACAAGAAATTGGAATCTCAACAGCCAATTATAAGGTAAGTACTGAACCTACTCTTGATTCCTTGGTTTTGGCCAGTACTTTAGCACCCAATGAGAAAATACTGGAGGCCAAGCCATTGGGACATATAGAAGTGGTTCAGGAATCAGGTCTTAAATAGATATACACCGTCGGGATCCTAGGAAACACTCTCACTTGAGGAGAAAAAAAAATCCTTGAACCTATGGATGAGGTCACCGATATAAAATAAATCACCTATGATTGAAAGAGGAAATCCATCGTGAAGAGAACCACAGAGAAAATGAGGATTACTTTGGATAGTTCTATCCTCATCACCACAGAGGAAAAATTGATCAACACAGAGCATGCTAAGATGCCCAAGATTATTGGCACATGGATGGAGAAAAAAGATGCCACCCTGGATATAGCAAGGAAATATTAAGAAGAGTTGGCCACTGCACTAAAGGAGTTGGAGCATCTGCTCCATTTGGAAAAATATTTTGAGGAATCTACATAGGCCACAATATTTTTGAGAAGCGAATTCCAATATGCTTACAACAAGTTCACGAGTGAGCGACACATTTTCACTACAGAGATAACCAAATTCTAAAACAACACCCTTATGGTGCTAGTGATGTGTAAATACATGGAAACGTGGTATGATAAGGCCCACCAAGCGGTGGAAAGAATCAACTACATCAGTTTGTTTCAAAAGGGTCGAGATGTCAAAGAGAACGACATTTGGGTGCTAAGGGACAACAACATCGATCAAGGAAGTCGGACGAATACTGGGTGAAGATGGCCCAAGAACCTCAACGGGATATTCAATAGAAATGGGTTGATTGTGAAATAATTTGGACCAATATCAATCGGGGAATGAGAGACATCGGTCTCCCATAGTTCATCTCACCCGAGGACTTTGTTAACTTGCATGACATAGTCAAACAACATGTAGAACAAGACTCATCGTGGACTGCAGATATAAAAAAGGTGGAAAACATGGTTCTAGGTCAAGTACAATAGTTCATCGAGCACGCAATCAAGGATCAAACAATATTACAACAGTTAAGTGTTAAATTAGTCAAGTATCGAGCACGAGAAATAGAAATAAAGGAGATCCTTTCGACCTCAATAGACCAACACAGATTATCGTATGCCAACACATGCAAGGAACTCTTCGTCAAATGGTCAGAGTATGAGAAGAGTAATCCAATTAAGTGAAACCATTTGATGTCTCTTAGAATATGAAGAGATGGAAGTGCCATGTGGTGATGTTTTTCTTTACTTAGCTTGCACTTTTGATAGTTATTTTTAGTTAATATTTTTTTATAAATAAGAGGATCTACCTTTTAGAAGAGGTCGATGGTTTTGGAAAACACCCTCATTTTTGGAATGATAAAGAACTATTTCGGAACTATCTTAATTGACAAGTCATGTTTAGGACCGAAGACAAACTTTTGTTTTACATCAAAGGTGTGTGTGATTGGATAATAAGGAGGAATTACTTATGCCTTTATCTCATCAATGGATGTTGCAATGAGCAAGAGTTTTTGAATCTATTGATAAGTTAGTTGATTCAATATTTTTATAGTTCTCGTCTCTAATGATGGAAAGAAAATCATTGTGTTCATTTGTGATTAATGGTTAGAGCTAAGGAAACTATTTTCTTGTCATCATTTTATTGCATGTATGTTTTCTTTTGATAATTGTATGTCAGTCAATAATTAGAATACCAACAAGTTGATGTATTAGCACTAGGATTTTCACAGGTATAAAAATATTTGTCTACATGCTAGAGCATGAGGGTTATCCCAAGCTTAGCCTTCTTCAATAGTTAATAGTTTCCCTCTACCCAACTGGTTTATACCACTGCATATCTTTTAGCAGATCCACCTAATAAAATAAAATAAAAAAATGAATGTTTAAAGTGAAGGAGGAATTTTCATGAGAAGATATGTTGTCAATCACTAGGTAAAGCCCATCAATTATTTAGTCGGGTCGAAAGATCTGGAGAACCATTCCACTATCAAACGTTGCAGAGTGTAATTGTTCCTCGGTGGCAGGTTTGGTTCTTATTGTTGAGTTAAAGGGATTTTAGACCCCTCAACAGAATTATCGCTAGAAGGAGGGCCTAATGAATGAATGGTTGACAAGATTTTTGATATAATATTTCACACAACTTGTAGATTTAAAAAATCCCACATGCATGGATATTCATTCTCAAGAAAACCCACACACATTCAGTACTCCTAAAATGAGTAACTCACCCTATCAAGAGGAATAACATTTATTCCCTGAAATACCTTACACTCTTCCCCATGAGGAGTTGAACCAGTTCAAAAGAATCACAAGAGCTTACGCCCGACAAATTTGAGTACTACCCTTAGCTCCATTACATTCTCATAGAAAACAAGTAAGAAAACCAGTGGTCAACACCCCCGACCAGAGTTTTCTTCACACAGTAGAATACTTGATAGATTTATCCCTCACCGAGATCAAACATCCTCTCAATCTAATCCCCGAAACACTAGCCGGTAACTTCTCTGAGCCTGATGATTTTGAATCTGATGAAGAAGGGTTCAACTCAGAATGCTCAATTTTGGAGTCAAACGACATGGTCATAATGAAGAAAGGGGAAACCCACCTCAGAATAATCAACCTTGGTTGGCCAGATATGCTCTGGAAATCCCCGGATGAGTACATAACCTTCCCCGGCATCCAGAAAAGTTACTCCCTAAATTTGACCTAGAAACCTCAAGATTCCCTAAAGACCATATAAAAAAAAATCATACCAGCTATTAAACTGATGAATTTCCAGCATGAAGACATAGTATGCAAGATTTTCCCCTATAATTTTGATAATTCATCCTCCACGTGGTATTTTAACTTGCATGTAGGGTCCATAAATAGTTGGATGAAGTTTCAAAAGGCGTTTTTAGATAAATTTTTAGAAGAAACCACTACAGGAGCTTTGATGGCTGAGTTTTTCTCCACCACCATGAGTTCAAAGGAGAAGGTTAAAGACTTCAATCAATGATTCACCACTATCCTAAATAAATTTCAACTTGAAGCTAAAACCACTTAGGATTGCAAATTGAGGTATACACTAATGCTCTCCCTGCTTCCATTTCCATGTTTGTAAAAGGGCTACCAAAACAACCCTAGTTGAGAATTTTGAGAAAGCCAAAAAAATAGAATTCCAAATGAAGGGATGTAAAGAAGGTCAGGTCTCATTAGTTAAGAATGAAGCTCAACCTCCACCCAGAAAAGGACTCTTGTTGACCAGACCCCCAGGGAAACATACAGAACAAGGTCCCGAAAAGGGAAGTGGATACATATAAGACCTACAACGAATGATAAATAATTTGTCAAATGAAATCATAGACATGAAAAGAAGTGCAGGGGAAGTAAATCAAGGTCAAAGGCCCTATAAACCTTTTTTTAAAATAAATCCACCTTTCAAAGCAATTGAACCTCCCCCATCTATCTTAAACATCAACCTGGGAAATGTGGCGTTTGAATCTTTCTGTACCTATCACAAAAATAAACATTGTAAAAGAGACTACCCACAATGGGTGCATGCCATGAATTTTATGGCCAATCAGTTTCTAGACAAGTCTTCCCTTACCGAACAATCAAGCAGCTCAACTATGAATATTGCTAATGAGGAATAAGTTGACCCATTGAAAGAAACATTCATGCTGCTATGGGACCCTGACCTACCGATTCCTTTCAATGATCTATTTGAGGTTCAAAAACCACTCCCAGAGGTCTTGTCTATGAAAACATGAAGTAGGGGTCAGTTGGTCTCAAACGACCTTACCATTTCCCACACTTCGAGAGGAAAACAAACATTCGATCACCCCTAAGAATTTTTTGTCTCCCAAATAAATCCTATAAACATCCATACACGAGAATCTCTCGAGCTAGACTAGAACATAGTAGAAGATTTGAAAAAATTGAAGGAAAATATATCAGTCATGGACATGTGTAGAATCCCCCAGGAAAAGGACTTTCTGTTACAAGATTTGAAGTCAGTAGAAACTCCTATAACAAGCACTGACCAAGGAGAAAATCCATCCCTCATAGATCTGAGAAATAATCCAATTGTGAACTCTTTCTTTGAAGATAAGAAAGGAAATCCTTTCTTCCCACCGTTCCTCTTGACATTTGAAGTTTTCAACAGAAACCTCCATAACTGTTTGGTTGACTCGGGGGCATCCTCTAATGTTATGTCATTATCTATCTGTAATAAATTGAATGCAGTCCCTCTCAAAAGTGATAAACATTTGATACAACTAGATAGAACCTAGGTGAAAGTTATGGGAGAACTCAAGGATGTCATGATCAGAATGGTGACACACTCGAAATTTTTTCAAGTGATTGACATCATTGTATTATATATCCCATAAGCTTATGGATTTCTACTTAGTCGAGATTGGTATGAAAAATTGAATGGATACTTTAGAATAGACTAGGCTCACCTGTGGTTTCCTTTAAAGGGGCATGAAAACATGATCAGGATCGATAGGGAAAGGTATCTCAAACATACTATCAATGATTTAGAATCCCTTAACAAACACTCTTCGACAGATTTCCCCTTGCTAGGAAATTATTCCCACGACTTCGATTTCAGTAATTTCTCACCTCTCTCATCTGATGTCCCTTTTACTCAAAACTCTAAAATGAATTTTCAAGAAAAATTTTTGACAGGGGCAGAAGAAATCCTCTTATGTCAAGAACCTTTTTTAAAATCCATGTAGTAGATACGAGGAAAGGAGGAAAGTGGTAGGAAAAAGGAAATTGATGGTTTTCTCTCACAAGTTTGGACCTTGTACTTTGATGGGTCTAAGTCATAAGAGGGATCATGAGCGGGGTGTATCCTCATTGATCCCAAAGGTAAATGAAATTTCCTTCCCTGTAGACTAGAATTTGAATGCGCAAACAACACCTCTGAGTATGAAGTTCTAGTAAAACTATTAAATAAAGCCATAGACTTAAACGTTAAAGAAATAAAGGCTTTTGGAGACTCTGAAATCAAATTTAGACAATTAAGGAACACTATGCACTGTAACTCTCCCGACCTAAGGAATTATCAACATGAAGTGCACAAA
>JZKD02S1246613.1:0-12296 GCA_000966675.3 Picea glauca
AGCTATCAGATCTATGGTTTCAGAATCCTTGGAGCAAGAAGTGTGTGGGGAACGAAGGACAATTGGAAGGGACCTTACGACATCAAGGCAACGGTTGTAATCTCTCTTTCACATTCAATATAATACAGTAATGTGTCTCTTTCCCATAAAGTTAATTGCACTTTATTGTATAACTCCTTGATCATATTCATAGATTAATTGTTGAATAGAATGTGTTTGCTTCATTTCGATTGGTTTGTATTGTCTTGATCGTGACTATACGAGAGCATTGGAGCGAAGCAGGAACAACAAAGATCAAAGGAAGTGATTACAAGGTATGTTCTTTAATCGTGCCTCTTAGTATATTCAATAGTTAAATCTAGGGAAAGAGTATCATTCTATCCTGTTTTGTTCTAGATCCAGGTGGATCTAGGGAGATCGGTTTATGTCCGCACTTACGGATTAATCCTGAAACAAACGCATAGCCCAAAAATAGGTACATATGCTGCAAAGCAAAGTGATGGAAGTCTCCCAACGACTTCAATAGATCCAGGAAAAGGCATACCAACTGTTCGATGAACTAGAAAGACAGGAAGTTGAACTCGAATAGGTTGTCATCACTTCAGAACAACACCTGGAAGGACCGCTCAATGACACAGTGATCCAGGAATTTACTGAGTAAGAAGTTTTCGCACTGCAGCAGGTCGAAGCAGCTCAAGACAAGATCGAGGCATTCGAGGTGGAATTGATCAGACTTGAGTGACTCGGGACGAGCCACAGGTGAGTGTTGGGGGCCTGTTGGCCCTTGACCAATTTCGAAGAATACTTGGTCATATTTGACCATTTTTGGGACTGTGATAGCTTGCCAAAGATGGAGCGCAACGCGAAGCAAGAAATACCTATTTTTGGTCCCTTTTAGGGTTTTGGGTTGATGTAAAGGGAAAGGGATGTTGGCCCGTGGGTTTACTCATGATTAGGCCCATTTTGTAATATATAAATAGATACTTAAGTAGTAGATATGATAGGGGAGTGCAAATAGTAGTACCTCTATGTCATGTATAGCTAAAGGCTTAGTGCTAGTAGTTGGATCTGCGTGATCAGATGTATAGTTCTCTATGCAGGATTGTAAGGAGATCGAAAAGCTAAGTGCAAGTTGTTGTAGTTTTGTGATGAAGTGCAAGGAAGAAGGATCTAGCGAACTGTGCAGATCTTTTGTCCTGTGCAAAGTAAGGGTCCATGAAACTATGTGATGTAACTGCTTGACCGTGATAATATAAAGAAGAAGACTTTGTGGAAGTAGCCCCAAGGTGGGCGTGAACCACGGTAACTCTGTGTAATGTGCTCTGTGCTTTGACCTAAGTGTTGTCTCCTTTTTGGCTAAGTGCTTGCTGTGATTAAGTAGATCTAGTTATGCTTTGTACTTATGAATGTTAGATCTAATATATAAGATGCTTAGTGCTTGATCTGTTGAATCTAATCTATATTTCTATGGCTAAGTATTGAATCATATTTAGTCTAAGTATTTACTATGATGCTCTGTGCCATCCGCGAAGCACCATAAGGGTTAAATATTGATAAATGATTTATGCTAAGTGCCCTATAAAAGATATAATCACATATCAGTGTCCCAGCTAGGTTGCAGACACCTGAGTCCTACAACCACCCCTGCCTCTACCTCAGGTGAGACTTCATCTGCTTCGCAGGTGTTGCCGGAAGGGCCGGTAGTTAGGGTTTTGTTGGTGCGTTCTTGAGCGTTGAACCCTGGGTCTGCCCTTGTGCCAACAGGTCTGCTTCTGTCCAATGATGCAGACTGATTGTTTCTCTGATTTTGGTACATCTTTAAGTCCAACAAAATTGCCAATCTCTCTGAGTGTTCCAGAAGATTCTTCTGTTTCTTTCTTTCCAAAGTTTCCAATGGATGAAACTCGGGAGTAGCTTCCATATGCGGTTCAAAATGGGCAATTGGAAGGCCACGTCCCGCCACTCTTCAATAGTTGTGATAAGGCTCTCTCGCTTATGATCTAAAATTCACATGACTATCGTGCATTGATCCCAGACTTGGGAGTTGTAGGTGCAAATATTGAGCATGTGATTTTTCGTTTCCGCATCCTTCATGCATAGCGGACAAATGGAAGGCCCTGTGAACGCCTGTTTCATGAGATTGTCCCAAGTGAGAATGCTACCATGAGCCACCAACCAAAGGAAGGTACTGACTTTGGGCCAATGCTTGAGTGACCATATTTGAGTACAAACGTTCCTCGGGGGAGGGCAAATGAGGTCCGCCTTAATGGTGTAATATTCTTGGATATTGAAAGTTCCCCATGAATAATGTCCCCATAGAAGGATGTCCTCTCCTTGCAAAATTTGAATTTCCCTGGTGCTAATCAGGTTGTACCAAGGTGTAGGTCCATGTGCTCTGTGATATGAAGGTCCTCTCTAGTGGATTTCCAGCATCTCTAAGTGGCATCCATGGATTGCTCCTGCTAGTAGTCTGAGAATTTTTTCATCCCTGCTTGGGTAGTCGAGATTATAAATGTGTCATCCAGGGAATATTGTGCCATAACATGTAAATGTTGCCACAAGTCGTTCCAGAAGAAGGTTGTTTGGCCGTTACAAATTTCTCAAAAGGTGTGATTGACCACTAATATTTGATTCTACCTAGATTCCATCGAAATAAAGGACCCTGGGATGTCCCCATTCCATCTTTTTAACTTCCTTTCAACAATGTTAGGTGTGTACTTTCTTCTCCACAGCTTGGCCCGGAGATCTTGAGGTATCTTTAGCCATCTCCACCAAATTTTGGCACTCAAAACTTTGTTCATAGTTGTCAGATCTCTTAGCCCTAAGCCCCCTTGTGCCTTAGGTTTGCAGAGTGTTTCCCAACTGATCAATGCCAACTTTTTCCCTATCTTGGCACCCTGCCACATAAAGTTTCTTTGCAGGGTTTTGATAGCATTGAGAACAAAGTTGGGAGCTGCAAGGGCTGAGAAGGTGTATATGGGCAAGGCATGCAACACTGACTTGAGGAGGATAAGACGAGTGGGGATATTGAGAGAGAGATAGGTCCAAGAGGCAAGCCTTTAAGAGAATGAAGTAAGGAGGATATTTCATGAGCTATATCTAAGGGCCTTGTCGAGGAGGGGAATACCTAGATATTTGGATAGAAGGGAGCTTTGAGTGAAACCCGAGATCACGATAATGTGGAGTTGGATCAGCATCAGGGTGTTAAAGAGGAAGATATTGGATTTGTCCTTGTTAATATCCATTCGAGAGACATCGTAGAAGGTTTGAAAAATGGAGAGTATTTTTTGGGCCTCTTGGACCGTGGGGGATCCCATCATTAAGTTTTCATCAACAAGTTGACTATGAGAGATCGAGGGATTGATGCCATGAAAGGGTAATCCTGCCAAAGTATGGTTTGATATTGAGGCTTGAATTGAGTGGCTTAGACCTTCCTCCATGATTATGAAAAGGAACGGAGACAGGGGATCCCCTTGCCTAATCCCATGTATGGGTGTGAAAGGGTGAGAGGGGACTCCATTGATGAGGATTGAAAAGAAGGCAGAGGAGGTGAGATTTAGGATCCAGTTAACCTAGGAAGAGTCAAAACCAAAGGCTAAGAGAACATAACACATGTAACCCTAGCTTAGCTTGTCAAAAGCTTTGGAAAGATCTAGTTTTAACAACATACCTGGAGTGCGAGTCTTATGAAGAGAGTGGATAACTTCATGACCCAGGATAATGTTGTCCAAGATTTTCCTTCCTTCCACGTAACCTGATTGTTCTGATGAAATGATGAAGGGAAGGACAGGTTTGAGGCGTCGGGCTATCACCTTTGTTAGCATCTTGTACATGGCATTGCAGAGAGAAATAGGTCGGAACTGTTTTGGATGGTTAACTTGCTCTTCTTTAGGAATAAGGGTGAGGAAGGTGGCATTGAGGGCCAGAAGGACTTGATCGGAAGCTCTAGAATCTTCAATGATTTCCCACACCTCCTCCCTTACCATATGCCAGCAATGATGGAAAAAGTTCGAAGTGAAACCATCCAACCCAGGAGATTTGTCTATTGGAGTGTCACAAAGTGTCTGGTCCACTTCCTCGATCGTAATAGGCCTTAGTGGTGCGGAATTATTTTCTGTTGTGATTATGGAGGAAATATGCTGAGTGATTTGGGATATGGATTGAGATATATCCCCCAAAGTTTCAGTAAAGATATCTTGGTATTAGGTGACCAGCTCTGATTCTAGGTTCTCATGAGAGTGGAGGGTGTTCCTGTCCTCTATGATCAGCTCCGTGATGCGGTTGGCATGTCTTCGTTGAAGGTTAGACATGTGGAAGAATTTGGTATTTCTTTCGCCCTCCTGTAGTCATTGGATGCAGGACTTTTGCCTCCATAAGGTCTCCTCTTGGAATTTTCTTGCCTCCATCTTTTGGATTTTTTTTGCTTCCTGCATCTTGAGTTCCTCAGATATGCCATGATCTTAGATTTTGCTCTGTAGGATGCTCATTTGTTCCTTTATTTGTTTTTGGGATTCAAATATAATACCGAAGGTTTGTTTGTTCCAATATTTGAGTCGCTTCTTGAAGTTTTTGAGTTTTTGCTGGAATCTGTACATCTCGGATCCATGCAGGATGGACGCCTCCTTCCACCAAGTGTGGGCATTTTGTTGAAAATATGGATGGTTGAGACAAAACCGTTCGAATCTGAAGGGTTTGCATCCTGAAGAGGTTGGAATGTCTAGCCACAGTTGGATGGTCCAGTGATCCGATCAGTGGATGTCAAGGATGCGAGCTTCCAGATTTGTGCCCTCCATTAAGAGGGAATCAGAGATGAGGAAGCGATCCATTCAGAAAGCTACTTGATGGGATCCTGATCTTTGGTTCACCCAGGTAAAGAGTCCATTTGGTGTTTCTATTTCAATGAGGCCTAACTTATCGATTAGGCCTTGAAAGTGACCTGACTCTTCCTAGAGTCAGCGAGTTCCACCTCTTTTCTCATCCAGATTGCATATCATATTAAAGTCTCCTCCAAGAATCTATCTACTTCCAGAGGTGAGGGTGGCAAGTCCCTCCAGGTTCCTAATTAAGGCATTCTTGTCCCTTGGTGTGTCTAGTCTGTAAACATTTTTGAGGTATCCAGGCTTGTTGGAGCCGATGAGTCTATAGGTCGTTGAGATGGACCACCTGGTTGTGAAGAAGTTGTCCATGGTCATTGAACTCGGGTTCCAAATAATTGTCAGGCCTCCTGTGGATCTCTTTACATCAGTGTAGATACCTTTCCCTTACTTCCAACAACAAGCAAGAACTCTATCCATTTTCTTCCGTTGTGCATTTTTTCTTGGAGCAACATGATGTCTGGTTGTTCTTCTATGATAATATCCCATAGTAGCCTTTGCTTACTACGACTGTTGAGTCCCCTTATATTCTAAGAGATGATATTCATGATGAGGATAGGGAGGGGAGAAGGGGGAAGATGTCATAAATGAGATGAATCTGACGAGAGTTAACCATGAAGTTTCCAATCTCCTGTATGAGCTTCTGGGTGGATTACCTTCCCCTTTTATTTTCATGTTTCTGAGTTTTGCGTTGCTCTTTCAATATATTCCCCTGTACTCCCAAACCCGAACTGGATCTGGCAATTGAGCCGAATGTAGAGTTGAGGAATACTTTGTGGACTTTCCACAGCTGGTCTGGAGGGATGGTGTATAATTTCTGGTGTCGGTAAGCTTGTTCCAGATGTTCCAAATCTACTCCGACTAAGTCCTGTTTATCAAGATCCATTTCTGCATCACCACATTCTGTTTCTGAGGGTTCTACTGCCATGGTATTGGAGCTTGTAAAGGATTTAGTGGTTTTGTCAATACTTGGGGTGTCCACCGCTTTCCCTTTCTCTTGGTTTTGTTGTGTTTCCTCTGTAGAAGGGACATGTGGAGCATCCATGTTCTCTGGAAGTTGTTGTAGGGCATCGAACGAGTTACTAGGAGACAATTCCTTATTCGTTGTGGTTTTTCTCCTTCCCCCCTGTCTACGTCTTCCTGCTACTGGGATGAAGCCATCTTTATTCTTTCTTGTTTCTGGATTTTCATCCTTGCTTGTCGTGTTGACGGGGAAATCTCTTTAAGGGGTGCCCGTGCTCATGACATTTCCTACATCAGAACGGTATGTGCTCATAGTAAATGGTTTGCAACCAATCCTCATCATGGTATTCCAAGGCAATGGATCCTGGTAGCGGCTTCGAAATATTCAGGTAGACACATATGCGCGCATAGGAGGTGTATCTTCGTTGCTTTGTTTCCTATGAAGTTTTAACGTATACTCCAATGGTGTTTCCAATGCCTTCCAGCACCTCATACAACAAGAACTCCTGCGACAGGGAATAGAGTCGTATCCACACTAGGGCATGGGAAAAATCCTTTGTTTCAGGGCTAAACTTCTTCGTCCAAAATTGCAAGAAGAGTCTAGTGGAGTTGAAGAAATGAGGGCCTCCATCAAAGATGTGGTTCCTGTCCTCTAGATTGTGCAATATTATTGTGAAGAATCCTTTGGATCCTAATTGGAGATCATAATGACCTTTGGGCTTCCACCATTGGTGTATCCATTTTACCAGCTCGCGTTCAGAGGGCCATAGCCCTAGAAATTTCCTGACTAGGGCATAGTCGCACATGTATTGCTTATGTTCTTCTATTCTAGGTGTGCTTATGACATATTTTGGTGCTTGCGGTGCTTGAGGAATACATTTTCCAGGTACCCGGGGTCGCGCTGCTCTTTTTGGAGCGTTCCCTGAGTTGATATCCATTTCTTTGTCCTTGAATGTACCCTCAAAGAGAAGCTACAAGCATAGATCCGACGATGGTTCAAAGGTTGGGCGCCTAGAACCCCCGCTTGTGTTTCCATGCACCGTCGTGTTACTGTAGGAGGCGCCTCACAACCCTACCTCGCTTGGAATCAATTTTCCCCACCAAGGACATCCAAGTGCACCAGATCTGAAGCAACCCTAACCCTAGTGCGCCTCAGAGGTCACAAAAACCGTTCATTTAATTTTCTTTGCACGTTATTTTAATGTATAGATGAGACACACTTAAAACATCTTACTTATACAAAGTGCATAGTTCCATCCTCAAACTTTGTAGAGACCCATCTAAAATATAGTCAAGAGAGTCTTGTGAAGTCCAAATATTAATTAAAATTAAAATTAAAAAGAATATTAATTTAAATTTTATAAATACAATATACATGTTTTTTACATGTTTTTCAGATAAATGATTATATTTATATTAACTTTAAATTTAATAAGTATAATAAAAAATATAGGAATTTATTATTATTATTATTTTGTTAATTTATTGTATTATTTTATTATTATAACTTTATTAATTTATTATACTATTGATTTTTTTCTTTTATAATTAACTTTTATAAAACAAATTTCTTTTAATTTAGTAGTGTCACGGATTTGACTTTATATTCATATAATTTATTAATTCCCTAAAGTCCTTTTAAGTATCAATGCTTATGATCGTATTCAATTTATGTTTTTAATCAATAACGAACTTTAGTTATTGATCCAGATTTAGGAGTGAAACGAACTGATTATAGATTGAATACCATAAACATAGAGATAGGAATTTAGTGAACACTATCTTCTATTAAATAATGAAATAAGCTGAAACTATAAAACTGCAAAATTGAAACTTGCTCGAATGGTGGTAGTTATCTCAGAGAATAGATGTGGCTATTATGCGCATCCATCTGAGTAGAATGGATTACAATGAGGCTCCATAGGCCCTTTTCATATTACTCATGAATGTTAAAACCCTAGACATCCAAAAACCTAACCCTAGAAGGTGAAATGCCAAAATTCATGTGGGCCCTATGGTTAAGTTGGTGTAATTTGGTACCTCAACTTATTAGGGTCATAACTTTTTCATACGACGTCTGTTTTAGGCACGTGATAGCCCATTGAAAAGGTATTTCAGAGAACTACAAATTTTGTCGTCAAACTCTAACTCTATCTACAGTCTAACTACGGTGAGTCAAAAAAACAATGTTTAGGGCCTCAAAACAACCCTGAAAGTACAACAAGATGTGTTGATATGAAAACATACAAAATAGGCTAGTTGGATTAGGCGAGAGGCCATCCATATCCACTTGGAGAATGTGTGAGGCTTCAGACAACCCTAGAAGTGTAGAACTTACAATTATAAAATAGTACAAAAATATGTGCTGAACAAAAATGGACATGAGGAGCTAGTTGGAATAGGTGGGTGGCCACCAATATCCATCTGGATCAATCCTCCCCCCTTAGGAAGAAATGGTCTCCATTGCATTGAGTTCCCCCATCAAGTGCTATTGGATTTGGCCTTGGATGAGCCACTTGCCTTGGTGTAGGAGTTTCCCTGGCTTGACAACCCAATAAAGTTGGATCTATTGTTGGCGAGTGCCCTTGAACTGTGTGTCCACTATCTGATCAGTGGATGCTTGTTCCATGCAGTCAGGGTTGAGCTCTGTTGGTGTTATTTGTTTGGTGATTTCGGAGGTGTCCAATAATGGTGGGAAATATGGCCGAAGGAGGTCCACATTGAATACTAGATGTAGACCAAGGAAGGGTGGAGTGTTGAGCTCAAAATCATTTCTACCCACATCCTTGGTGATAGTGTAAGGCCCATAATGAAGTGGGAGAAGCTTTTGATGGGGCCCGGTGAGACGCTCCTTCTCCAAAAGTAACCAAACTTTGTTGCCAACCTGAAATTGGTGTGGTACCCTGTGTTTATCTTGGCGCTGCTTGTACTTAGCATTGGATTTCTGCAAAATCTCCTAGACTTGTTGGCGGATGTGCTGAATCCACTCAATGAATATGGTGGTTTTTTCGACCGCAGACTGATTAGGTGAAGATTTTGTCTGTTCAGTGGCAAGAGGAAGTGCAACGTCAATGGGTCCCAAGGGTTGGAATCCCAGACCCACCTAAAATGGTCTATGGTCGGTGGAACTATGGAGAGCTTTGTTGTAACTATGTTGGACATATGGGAGACTCTCGTCCCATGTACGAGGATGCCTAGATTTGTACATGCGTAGGATGTGCACGATCATCTGATTGGTTACCTCGGTTTGTCCATTAGTTTGGGGGTGGAAAGAAGTGAATTTTGTGAGCTTGGTGTCCAAAAAAAACCAGAGACTCGACCAAAAGGTGTTGAGGAACCTGTTGTCTCAGTCGTAGATGATGGTCTATGATATCCCAAAGTGCTCCCAAACTCGTTCAAAGAATATCTTGGCAGTATCGACCACTGTGATAGTATTCTTACAGGCTGTGAGGATGGCCATGTTTGAAACCGATCAATGACCACAAACACGCAGTCATTTTCGTGCTTGGTGGTCGGAAAACCAAACATGTAATCCATGGAGATGGACTCCCACGACTTGTCAGGAATAGGAAGAGGGGTGTATAAGCCTTGCTTCTTGATGACTTACTTGGCAATGGCACAGGCAGTGCAAGATCTGATATACTTGCTAACGTTCATTCGAATTTTTGGCCAATAAAAATGTTTCTGAAGGATGGCCACAATTTTCTCTACGTCAAAATGTCCTGCCACCCGATTGTAGTGGGCTTCCGAAATCAGCTTCACACGCTCGCTTGTAGCAACATAGAGATGGCCCAGGTGGCATAAGAGTCTATCCTGAATGTGAAAATCAATGACAGTGGTGCTTATACCCAAGAGATGATATGTGGAGGTGAAGTCCATATCTTGCTGGTAAAGTTGGGGCCACTCCGATGTTTCATGTCCACAGGAATGGACCACAGTGGTAAGTGCAACCACGGGAGGTCGACTGAGGCAGTCAGAGACACGATTGGAGATACTTTTCTTATACTTGATGTTGAGATGGAACTGTTGCAAGTAGGTGGACCACTTCTGATGGCGATCGTTCTACAATTTCCTCTGTGTCTGTATGAACTGCAGAGGCTTGTGATCATTGTGTATGATCGTCTTTGTCCCCATAATGTAATGTTTCCATTGAAGATAGGCTTGTACAATGGAACACATTTCCTTGTCATAGGTGGGGTATTTACGAACATCATCGGAGAGTGTCTCACTATGGTATTCCACTGGATGCCCATACTGAGTGAGAATTGCACCCATAGCATAGTCAGATGCATTAGTCTCAATCTTGAATGGTTGTTGCAGATCGGGAAAGGACAGTATGAGAGATGAGCACAAACAATGTTTTAGATCTTCAAATGCCTGTTGTTTCTCCTTCCCCCACACGAAATTAGCCCTACCACCACCCTTGGTCACCTGGATGAGGGCCCAGGTAATATGGGTGAATCCCAACACGAACCATCGGTAAAAATTGGCAAGTCCTAAGAATATCTGAAGCTCGGTCAGTATGGTCTGGGCTAGCCAGTCACAGGTGACTTGGATCTTAGCTGGATCAACATGTACCCCATTCTCATCAACAATGTAGCCCAGGTATTGGACCCTGTTCATGCCAAAAGAGCATTTTTCTAAGTTGGCATAAAGCTTGTGATGTCGTAGAGTGCTCAAAACCTGTTGAATATGCCGCATGTGCTCCTCCCACATTTTGTTGAAGACGATAATTTCATCCAAATATACTACCACAAAGGAGTTGGTGAAGGGTCTCAATACATCGTCCCTCAACCTCATGAAAGTGGCTGGTGCATTTTTAAGCTAAAGGGCATGACTAGCCATTCATAGAGACCTTCCTTAGACTTAAAGGTTGTCTTCCAGACATCAGTTGGTTTGATGGGAACCTGATGGTACCAGACTTCAGGTCAATCTTGCTGAAGAAATTTTCCCCCTTGAGTTGGTCAATAAGGTCATCAATCCTGGGAATGGGATAGCGATTTCTGACTGTGATTTTGTTTAAGGCTCTGTAATCAATGCAAAGTCACCAAGACCCATCCTTTTTCTGCACCGGTACAATCAGGCTTCGACAAGGGGAGGAGTTGGGTATGATGTGCCCCTTTTGAAGAAGCTCTTGGATCTGATGCCTGATTTCATCATTCTCCATCAGCGAGCGTTGATAGACTGGTCCATTAGGTAGAGGTGCACCGAGGGTCAGATCAATTAGATGCTTGACTTGGCAGTGTGTCAGTACCCCTGTAGGTGAGACGAAGATGTCTCTGTGTTCTTCCACGTTCCCTTCCACTTGCTTCTTCTGCAAAGAGAGGTGTTTTTTAGAGGCCACAGACATGGCGGTGACCTTTTTCTTACTGTGAGCACGGATCACAAATAAGACGAACTTCCCGGTCTATGAAATGACCTTACTGCATTTCTTAGCAGATATTAAAGAAATAGTAGTAGGCGGTGCCACCTCTGGAATATTGTACAATTGTCTACCCAAAGTAATAATAACACTGTGGGGTCTAGACTCATACATAGCATGACGCTTCCACAAATATGATTGTCCTAAAAGAACATCACAAACTTTAAGGGGAGCAATATCACACAGTACCTCATCTTTGAAAGGCTTGATGCCATAGGACAAACGACATTGTTGGCTGACATGGAGATCTCTTCCTTGACGAAGCCAGTCGATGGTGTAGGGTTGCATGTGCGGTTTCGTTGGCAGGTTCAACTACTTGATGACCTCTGCTGAAATCAGGTTCTTCTGACTACCGTTGTCGACAATGAAGTGAATCGAATCCCCCTTGACCAACATCTGCAAGTGAAAGAGGCATTCCCCTTCCTCTGGTTCCTCTGGTTCCTTTGGTTCGCTTGGCCAAACTTTGGTGGTAGTGACCATGGTACTGGGTTCAACATCGATAATTTGCTTCCCTCCTTCAGGATTTGACTCGGAATCAGAATCGACCTCTGACTCGGAAGCCTTCATCTCAGCCACAAGGGACTTCTTGGAGCGACATTCGTCGGTGTTGTGCCAAGGATGTTTATGGTACTCGCACCGTATTCTCGTCAGGTTCACATGTTGAGGTAAATACCTCCCGCAGCTACCATAATATTAACACTCCCTCCTAGCTAAAGAGGTATTTACAGGTAATGGACTTGAGCACAAAACATACCATTTACCCAGTAGCATCAATATAGTCATCTGGATTATCTCATGACTAGATCATGAGCATCACCATCACTATCAACTGCATCATCTTTCGTAACCATAATTCATCTGAGTAATATGATGCAGAATAAGTTACTCTCACCATAGAGTGATACAAGTGGAGTAAAAGCTCTGAACTATTTTCCGTCTGGAAAATCTCTGTTCATCATTCATCTGAATGATCATCATCTCCAATAAACTGTTGATAGTCTTCAAGGCAATTAGTACAACAATAGAATGGTCTTGAG
>JZKD02S1246635.1:0-12296 GCA_000966675.3 Picea glauca
TTATTAATCTGCTAGTATCGTTTTTATATGTACAAAGTATTTCATTTAGAAACTATTATTTAGTTCGGATTTGTCTCATGTTTTTACTGTTGTTGTAATAGGGATAAGAATTCCAAGCTTGGCATTGAACCGACCATAAAGGCTTCCATGATTAACACAGAGTCAACTTTGTAATAACATGGGAAATGTTTCATAGGTATCGCTATTAAATTATAAATCTTGGTTCCTCTTGGTATGCTTACAATGTCCATTCATTTTGTATTGGTAAATGAATGTCAGTTATTTTATTTACAGGAAGGAGATATTAATATGCCAAGGGAGAATTCCGAGACCATTCAAAGGTTTCATCCTGCATTCATCCACAGGTAATGGCTTAACTTGAGAGAGATCTCTCTATGTATTTACATTACATTTATTTCTCTCATTCTGATTAATAATATTTTCTGGTTTGTTGCAGAGAAGTATTCTTAGTGTTTATGGGTAAACCTATGTCCATTAAAACCATAGTATAGACACAAAAATAAAGTGAAACAGCAATGAGGTCGTCTTTAAAAAAAAATGGATGTAAAGATGTATGGTTTCTTTTATATTCTTTTCAAAGTCCGTAGCAACACTAAGACATACCAATATTGACTTGGTTAATATGACCATTATCATAGTTCGATTCGATCATAGTGTAAGAAAATATTTCGAAACCCATCTCTGTTAGTTTAAATTATTTTTTCTTTTGTACAACAGGGGTCTGATTTCATGATTAACAATATATAATATTCTTTCTTTTAAAATACTTATCATCTCCTCTTTAGTGAGGTCGATGAAGTTACAAACAGTTTGGGGATCATACTCTCCATAATTTCCATTGGATATACAATAGAACTTTTGTTTGATATGCAATGACTCTTTCTTGTTTATTAAGTTAGGGTTATAACTTTTTGGTGATATCTTTTGACAGTAATAATCATTTTGAATTTGTTCCCTATTTGTTTTAAAGAAGCCATATTAATTTCTTGTCCTCTATTTACCTCTACATATATAAATAATACAATATTTGTAAAAGATAATACCCAACTCGGTTTTCTATATTTTATTTCATCCTTCCTTTTATGAATAAACCCATGGTATAATAAGAAAAGAGTATAACTGTTACTATCAGTATTTACCATTAACAATGGTTTTGGTTAAGAACAGAGACCACTATTATTTTTTTTTGTTTAGATACAAGATGTTGTTACACATTATATTCTAGATTTAAAAGATTAGCTACAGAAGTTAAATAACAAGAGAATAGAAATACTTGAATCTTGTCTTTTTTTATGAAAGTATATACATGGTTATTATTGGCTAATAATTCTATGGTTCCCTAATATGTCTACTTTCAGTATTCTTTTAAGTAGAAAAAAATAGTTACACTAAAATCTCTTTAATGTATGTTCACACATGTCATAAATAAACACAATATATTTGTTATAATGTAGAAAGAAAACACCTATTATTTCTCTGTTTATTTTAGAATATTTTAGAATATAATCTTTTCAGCTATTTGTTATTGTAATCATTATTAAATATTAACAACATGAATAAAATATAGGTAAAGAATCATATCTGAGTCAAAAAGAAATATTGGGGACAAACTGAGGAGATAATCCTTCCTCCCAACCATAGACCAGAACAACCAATTTAATTGCTCCTATCACCCCCGAGCCAAATTCTAGAACTTGAATCTTTCTCAGAACCATCAAGTTCAATTCCTACACAAGTACTCAACAACTTCATGCCTCCTCTACACTTGTCTCTTTTCTTGTGTTACCAGGTAGAATAATAGCTTGCCTAGGTCTTTCTTTTCAGGTTAGCCTCATCCCTAACCCTAGGGAATCTTGGCCTAACTTTGTCCTAGCTTGTTCCCTCACCTCCCACATCTTTGGGAGTAGCTTTACACGTGTCTTCATGGAAAATATTTACCCTGGTGGTTTTTATCTCTTTTCACTCTCCCATGGAACAAAGAATTACTCTTTTGTATGTGGATTCTCTCATCAATTTATCTCAAGTAAAAATAAAATAAAATAAAAATAATATTTACACAAATATTTCTCATCATCAAATTTTTATGATGATATAATGTTAGCTTAGGTCTTTTCTCAACATATTACATTTATCTCCTATCACTAGTCACTCTAGATTTTAGAAAACATATGAAGAAGCTAAGTGCTCCTTCTTTTGGGAAGGCATGAAAAAGGACATCATACTTTTGTAACTAAGTGTGATGTCTATCAAAGTAACAAGGGAGAAACAAAGAAGACCCTCAATGCATTTTAGTTGAAATTGATCCTCTCGACTATCTAGGCTGACCCGATTTTATAGTGAGCATCCCTAAATATGACAACAAATTTGTCATTATCGTGGTAGTTGTCCACATTTATAAATATGGTCATTTTTGTGCCTTATCACACCCATTTACGCCATCCATAGTTGCTCAAGTTTTCATGGATCAAATTTTTAAATTACATGGCATGCTTAATTATTGTGATCCCACTTTCACCAGTGAATTCTCACATGATTTGTTTAAAATATATGGCCACACTTGAAAACGAGTAAGGATTATCATCTTCAAATAGATGGTCAAACAAAGGTGGTCAACACGTGTCTAGAAACGTATTTGTGATGTTTTACATTGGACTGACAACACCATGGGTTCAATGGCTACCCCTTGTCAAATGGCGTTACAATAACACTTATCATGGCACTACCAAAATGTAACCATATTAAGAATATCTATTTCCAAAAAAATGCCTTGGTGGGTTTTTATTTACAAGGCATATCCAAGGTTCAGGCTATGGATCACACAAAGAGGCCATTCTTAGAAGAAAATCAACATCTCTTTGAGAATTATTTTGAAGAAGGGAATTAGGTGTTTCTTCATGTCCATCCTTATTAGAATACCTCTCTCAAAGATAAATTCCATTAGAATCTAGTGCCAAAGTTCTATGGAACCTATCAAATCCTACAAAACATTGGACAAGTGGCCTATAGATTGGTTCTTCCTACCCACTCCAAGATCCACCTATTCTTTCACGTGTCTTGTTTGAATAAGGTTGTGCAGTTGAATCATCAAGTTTAGATCAACCTTCTTGAACATTATAAAGAAGGTTCCATTTGGTTACAACCAGATCCAATGTTAGGGGCATAACCTCCCTTACCCCTCATGTTGGTAGAATAATATATTTTCCTTGTAATAAAGGTTGGCATTAGTTAATAAGGCCTATTTAATAATGTAAACAAGTCTAATGTAAGAAGACTTAATAGAATTTTCCACTTCTAGAAAGCCTCTAGAGTGTTATTTAGAAGATAGAATTAGTATAAATAGGAGTAGAAGGCATGAGAAAGTCTTGTATTGAGAATTATTGTAATAGAGCTCTACTCTTCTGGAGGTTTCCCCCTCAAAGAAGCAAGTGAATTTGGCTTTCTATCAATAAAGGTATCATTGTTGTTTTTTTTATTGTCTATATTTTGTTATTCCGCTGGTATTTGCTGTAATATTTCTGTTTCTACTTATTATAATACATATGGTACTTTACAAGTGGTATCAGAGCTCTTTCCTCTATAGAAATTATGGGGAATTTTTTTTTCAAGGTAGAGACGTGTACTGCCGACATATTTAAAGCATAGAGATTTTTCGTTCAGTGGGTAAAACTATGGTTAAGGAAGACTACATGTAGGAATTACAGACGTTTCACCTTGTTGGAAACCTTTGTAACCCCTATTGGTACCCCTTCAAGTAGTATCACATCAGACATAACATGTACATGACCATCACTCCCACGTACCACTAGGTATATTGAGAGTCCCCTAGCTCTCATGAGACTAGCTCTAGATTAGTTGATTGACCAACTGATTACTATAGTGACATTGAGAACAACACTTGGGAAGATACTCTCTAGCACCTAGGTAATCATCTAGTATCACTAAGGGTACAGACGAGCCTCCTCAGTTGTTGCTTTGAGATATTGGGCTGAGTACTAATGTTCAACCTCACACGTATATTAGAGAGCTATATCACATGGAAAACCCTTTTCTGTAGGAACCCTGGAAACCCTAACCCTTGGGAACAAAACAGAGAAAAAAAGAAACAAAAGGGAAATATTATTGCGCAATCCTGCCTCTTGCATCCTGGTTGTGAAATTCCTATACAAATTTCCCTGTTAACAATTTGGGCATTTCATCACTACAATATTCTTCAAGCCAGAGTATAACTCTGTAGAAATAAAAAAAGATTATAGTGGTCCTGCCAACACCCTTATTTGGGCCCTATCCCATTGAATTCCTCTCTTCACCCTGATTGCAGTGGTACCTGTTAGTGATTCCATTTTTATTTCCATTTAGAGTCATTTTTTAGTCGCATTGTGACCCATGCATCCAAACATGTGAAGTAAGGTACGTAGCACCATGGGGTGAAAGTCAGCAAGTGGTCGGTTGGCCCTTGGAAATAGGAATGGATGTCAGAGTCGAAACATGCGTAAGTGGTACGAGTATGTCTTTTCCAAAGAGTTGATTCCTGTTAATAAATCAGTCTCTACGTGACCTAGGTCGAGTCAAGTAGTTAATGGAATTCGCATCGACAAGTGCAACAACTATTATCAGTTCATCATGAAGGCCGAGGGAATGAAAAATCGCGGTGTTCATATCATGCATGCCCTGCAAACATTATCGCATGTGTTCTACACACAGGGATGTGCCATGGAAAATCTTGAATTCGATTCAAAACATTATGTCACCATGAATTTACTATTCCCCAACACGATTCCTCCTTCTGTCCATCTCGTTATAAATTCCATATGCTTGGCACCCATTTCAGTCGTGAAACCAGGCTCGCACTCTGTTTGCAATTTCCCTTGCCAGTTCAGGTTGATCAAAATTCCCTCCTTGTACATTTGTCAGATACACTGCACACAGAATACATATTGGTCGCGCCATGGAGACCTCCCAAAGCATAAGGAAAGGTATGCAGAGAGGCAAAATTTCCAGGTCCAAGCCCCAAAACGACTAGGAGTCATTCTCACCTACACTAGGCATTCCCAAGGATACGAAAGGAGTTATTCCTTTACCCACAAATATGATGAGATCAAACCATGCAGAACATGAAGCGGAAAGACTTGCGTAGGGAGGAAAGACAGTAGAATCCTCATCTCCCCAACAGGAAATACCTCAGAGAAGGGGTAGGCCAAGGAAGAACAAGGAAGCTGAGGAAGCCCAAGTTTTAGAAGAGCCATGTGCCAGATCAGTGGCCTAATAACTACTCATGCCCGCCATTCGGCTGGAGCCCACTGGAGGATTGAGTCGTGAAAGAAGAAGCAGAACAAGGGAAATGGGTACCACAGGGGCGAATGATCGAGAGCCATCTCAACAATTAAAGAAGGCAAAGTTGGCTATCGTTGAACAATAACAGGAAAACCTGGAGTTGAGGTGGCAGTTAGCGACAAAGACTATGGAAGCTTCAACAATGCAAGGTTGTGAAGGGAACATGGCATGGTTAAAAAGAAAACTCAGAGAGGCGCAAGACACCATTGTACAAATGTGCAAATCACAGAGGCTGTCAAAGTAAAGGCATACAAATCATTGTAGGGAATGCGAAGCGGTTGAGAAGGAAGCCCGTGCGACGCTCGCCAATGTGCAAAAAAAACAAGTTTAGCTGGTGTTTGTCTCTGCATCCACCAAACAATAGACAACTTTTGGCAGTTTTGAAGGACACGTTTCCCTAAATCACTCTACATTTTTTATAACGACTGTGACCATCAAACAACCACTTGCTGTGCACATTTTTCCTAGCAAATGAGTGCACGGCAGAAATCAAAGCCGTTATAGCAGATAGCAAGTTCCTCGTAGACACCTATTCACTCAGACATCTGATCGAAGGGAAATACTGACACATATTTTCCTCATATCAAAACCTGACCGGTGATCAGATCCTCATGGAAAATTTGTGAACAGTCATGTGTAAACAAACGTGATTATTGTCTTTTTTTGGAAAGTGCCATGCGAAGAGTCTCTAACGCATACCACTTAGTTTCCTAGTTTTTAGAGCTAGCAGTTAGAAAAAATGGCATCCCAAGTGGTGCCCTCGTTTATATATTTCATCTTTTCGATGTAAGCCAGGTTGGTTGGAAAAATTGGTAGACGATAACTATTGTCTGAAATTTGAGTTTTTGACAGAAACTTAATGCAAAGGTCCTACAACTTGATGAAAAGATTCTAATTATAGTAGTCAGATGTATTGTGCTTCTTTCTTTGCGTATGTGCTTCCTGTCATCTTTATTCATATCCTTTTCTGTCTATTTCAGAACGAATTTTTGAACCTGTGGATTCGCTGCGCAACACCCCTTGTCCGTGCCACTTAGACAAAATGTTTTCTTCTAAAAGATAACTCTGAATTCGCCCACAACGGTGCTCCGAGTTACTTCCTATTTTTCTCCCCCACCACACATTACGATTTTACACTAAATACTGTTGCTCGCTTAGCCTTATCCTCTTAAGTCCAGTCACCGAGTCATTTTTCTCTGTCATTTCCTCGAATCAACTCCATATCCCATCTTTTATTTTCTTGCGCAAATATAGCCAGAACCCATTATATCAGAGATGTTAAATGTAGCCATTGTTTTCAAAGCCATATCCCACGTGGAGACCACACCCCCTGAGAGAGTCCTCTCCAGATCCAAAAGGCTAGTTTGGGGTCTCAAAGTTGGTTGAAAAGGATACCTTCATCGTTTGTTTATCAACCAAATAGATTTACGGAGTGCTAATAGTACCTATCACTGGTAAGCCTTTTTTTCCATGGACCCACCCACCCTTCTTGGAACCCTTATTTTCCACCTATCCCATTGGCTTCCTCTCTTCTCCTTTTATGTCGTGATACCCCTCATATGTAAACATTTTTTCCATGTGGACCCACTTGGCCATTTTTTCTTCTCCCCAAATGTCTCTCAGTCGTAAAAAATAACTCAACAACGTTCTCAATGACAATAAACAAAACAAGAATTCCATCTAATAACTCACTTCCAATATTGCTACCCTCAAATCTGATAATGCTACCATCAAAACTGATCTGTGAGGTGTGCAACAATACAAAGACTTTCGCTCGTCCAATATGAACAACTTCATAAGTTGATTCTCGGATCCTACCTCCTATGAACAATATTATCACCATGAAGATGTCGACTCTTCCCATTACCAATAATTTCATTCCAATCAACCTCATCGAGAACTATCCCTTCCCAGATTTGAGGTGAACAAATTCGATGGCTCTTATCCCACGGGATGGGTCACACAAATGGAACATTATTTCTCCTTGCATGGAATAACTGATGAATTGGCCAAACTCCATTATGGTGTCCTCTTTCTAGATCCTAAACGATGGAAATGGTGGAAATGGCATACAAATTCGTGCCAAGGGTATTTTTCTTGGACATAGTTTGTGGTCGAACATTATGAATTCTTTGAAAAAGACACGCACCATTTGGGCCATCTGAACAAGTTGAAATAGTCAAGCAAAGTGGAAGAAATTATTGTCTCCTTAGAGCATTTGAATTTTAGAATGGAGGGAATGCCAGATTCCTTATTCAAGGAATTCTTTATCAGTGGCCTAAAGGATGAAATATGAGATCATGTCCTAATGGCTAGCCCCTAGACTTGGTTGGAAGCTACTAAATTCACCATGGAAGAACAATGGGTTGTCTTTTCCCAGAACTAAAAACTATCTTTTATTCCTCTCCCTAGACCTACCAATCCTACCCCTCATGCCATTCCTCTCAAGATCAATAAATTAACTTGGGCAGAAATGGTTGAACGCCAACTCAAGGGTCTTTGTAATAATTGCGATGATAAATATTTTAAGGGGCACAAGTGTAAGGAACATAATATTTTTATGGCCATTTCTAAGGATTTTGTTGATGAGGAAGTCAAAGTTTCCCCTATGGAATAGCTAACCAAAGTAGATGATCCTACTCTACCCTCTGATCCACCAGAAGTTGAACCGTTGAGATTTTTGCACTCCCTCATTGATTTCTCTTCTCCCCAAACCCTCAAGATAATTGGCTACATTAAGCATAGGAAAGTCATAATCCTAATTGACAGTGGAAACACCCATAATTTTATTCATCGTTGCATTTCCTAGGAAACCGATTTCTATATCTATGCAGTCAATAGTTTTCAAATCATGATTGCCAATGGTGGTTCCATGAAATGTGGCGGGTGTTGTGAAAACGTGTTCCTACAAATTGGTCAGTGCCACCTGAAATCTCATATGTTTGTTATCAACATGGGTGAATGTGACATTGTTCTTAGTGCTAAATGGTTATGCACTATTGGCCCCATACTCATGGATTTTAAGGACCTAACCATGCAATTCCAATAACAGGGGCAATAGTATAAGATCCAAGGCATCACAATAGACTCACATGAGATCATTAGTTCCCAACGAATGAAAAAGCTACTAAAAAAAGGTCATTCTAGCATTATTTCCCAACTCCATTCCATTCACATTTTTGAGATAGCTTATGTGCACCATGACCTCCAATGTATAATCTCCCGACACCAAACTATTTTTAACACTCCCCGTGAAATTCATTGTTCTCGCGGCGTCCATGATCATTCCATTCCTCTAGTACCAGACAATATTCCTCTCAATGTTTTCTCGTATCATCATTACTTTGCCAAAAAAATTGATGAAATTGAGAAAAATGTTCAAGAATTTCTAGAAGCAAGTGTTATCTGTCCTAGTACCAACCCCTATTCTTCTTCAGTAGTCATGGTAATCAAGAAAGAATAAACTTGGCACATGTGTCCTGATTTTTGTGCCCTCAATAAACTCACAATCAAAGACAAAATTCCCATTCATGTCACTGATGACCTTTTGGATGTATTGAGTGGTGCTCAATACTTTAACAAGCTTAATCTTCATTCTAGCTACCACCAGATACATATGAAAGAGGAAGAAATCCCCAATACTTCCTTTAGAACTCATGAGGGTCACTATGAGTTCTTGGCCATGCCCTTTGGCCTGTGTAATGCCCCCTCCACTTTTCAAAGTCTCATGAATCATGTCTTTGGTTCTTTCCTACATCATTTTGTCTTAGTTTTATTTGATGATATTCTCATCTATAGTAAAAATTTTGAATCCCATCTCTCCCATGTGGATCAAGTTCTCCATCTACTGTCTAAGCACAAACTTTTTCTCAAACAATCTAAATGTTCTTTTGGCACCTTTGAAGTTGATTACTTGGGTCATATTGTAGGAAAGGATGGTGTATGGGTGGATCCTAGGAATATTGAAGCTACGAAGGATTGGCCTTGCCCTAAAACTCTTAAAATCTTGCATGGTTTCCTAGGTCTAATGGGATATTACCGCAAGTTTGTTTAGAACTATGGAAAAATTACATCTCCCCTCACTACTCTCCTTAAAAATAATGCTTTCAGTTGGACTCTAACAGGTGATCAATCCTTCCAGGCCTTGAAAGATGTTATATGTGAAAGTCCTATCTTGGCACTACCATACTTCACCAAGAATGTTTTCCTAGAATGTGATGCATTAGGGAAAGAAATTGGGGAAATGCTCATGTAAGATGGTTGTCTTTGGATTTTACTAGAAAACAACTATCAGAGTGAATTTTGGGCCAATAAACCTATGAAAAGAAAATGTTGGCTATTTTTCATCCAATATATATCTAGTGTCCTTATCTATTGGGGCAATGATTCCAAATAAAAATTGATAATCATAGCCTCAAGTATTTTCTGGAGAAAATAATTTCCTCCCCAGAGAAACAAAAATGGGTGACCAAGTTGTTTGGATATAATTATGAGATCATATACAAGAAGGGAAAATAAACTATGGTTGTTGATTCTCTTTCATGGAAATATGAAGAAGAAGGGTGCCTCTTTTCCCTCTCATTCATTGTAGAGGACTGGCTTCAGGATTTTTTCCAGGAATGGTTGCAAGACCCCAAACTTTCTATCTTGATCCAAGAATTGCAACATGATCCTCAATCTTCTCCAGTGTACTCTTGGTACAATGAATAGCTTCACTATAAAGGTCACATGTATTTAGGAAAACATCCACACCTTAAATCCACAATGTTCTTTGAGTTTCATGCTTCACCCACAACTAGGCATTTAGGGTTTACCCAACCTATGAACAGGTCAAATTTTTTTTTCTTGGATGGTATGAACTAGGACATCCACACCTTTTTGGATGAATGTGATACTTGTCAATGCAATGAGGGAGAAACCATCAAATCTCTAGGCACACTCCAACCGATCCCTATTCCACCTACTATTTGGAGAGATACTTCTATGGATTTCATTGTTGGCCTACCTCAATTAGGAAATAAGTCAGTCATCATGGTGGTAGTAGATTGTCTTTCCAAATATGCTCATTTTTGTGCTCTTCAACACCCGTTCATCGCATCAACAATGATCATTGAATTTTTATGGATAATATATTCAAAATCCATGGCATGCCTCATTCTATTGTCTGTGATTGTGATCCAAATTTCATGAACAAGTTTTGGAAAGAATTGTTCAGACTCCAGGGAACCCAAATTTCACCAACACCGCCTATCATCCCTAGACTGATGGACAAACAAAATATTTTAACAATTGTTTGGAAACGTATTTGTGTTTTTTTTCATCTGATAGACAAAATCAATGAGCTCAGTGGTTATCCCTAGCTGAATGGTGGTACAACACATCTTACCATACTACCACTCGCATGACTTGCTTTGAAGAAGTCTATGGGAAAAAGACACCATCGGTTCTCTCATACATTCCAAGTGTTTTGAAAGTTCAGGAGGTTGAAAAACATATTATATTTCAAGCAGCCATTATTCATACCCTCAAAGATAATTTGGTCCTGGCTCAGAATCGCATGAAGAAACATGCATATCAAGGTCATTTAAAACTTCAATTCGTTGAAGGGGACTAGGTGTTTCTTCGTCTACAGCCTTATAAGAAGACTTCACTCAAAGCTGAAAACTATAAGAAACTTTCCCCCAAATTTTATGGTCCTTATACACTTCTCAAGTGAGTGGGGCATGTGGACTTCCATTTATCTCTACCTAGTCACTCTAAGGTCCATCATGTTTTTCATGTCTCATTCTTAAAGAAAGTGATTGGAACTAAGTGCTAGAATCAAACCAGTCTCCTTGAGTTGGATGAAGAAGGTTCCATTTTATTTCACCCACAAGTAGTCTTGGACCAGCGTGAGCATTGTTTCCATCAGTGCACCATCAAGGAATTGTTAGTTCAATGGAAGGACACCCCTCCATAATATGCCAGTTGGGAGTTGACTACCATTCTGCAACAATTTCCTCATCTCAAGCCTTGAGGTAAAGGTTGTTTCTCAACTGGTAGGGCATGTTATGGACCTAACCTCCCTAACCCCTCACATAGGTATAATAATATATTTTCCATGTAATAAAGACCAAAATTAATTAATAAGTCCTATTTAATGATGTGAACAAGTCTAATGTAAGAAGACTTGATAGAAGCTTCCACTTCTAGAAATATATTTCTCTAGAGTGTTCTTTAGAAGATAGAATTAGTATAAATAGGATTAGAATGCATGAGAAAATCTTGTCTTGAGAATTATTGTAATAGAGCTATGCTCTGCTGGAGGTTTCTCCCTTGAAGAGGCAAGTGAACTTGGTTTTGTATCAATAAAGGTATCGTTGTTGGTGTTTTTATTCTCTATACTTTTTTGTTTCATTGGTATTTGCTGCAATATTTTTGTTTCTACTTATTATAATACATCTGGTACCTTACATGCAACACTAGCCACAAAAAATCATTGACTATACTAGTGCACTATTCAGAAAGTTCTGATATAGAGGAAGGATATGCAGCCTAATGATGCCACCTAGGAACCAACAACAATTTCATAGCATTCTACACATCTCCAACTTTTAGGACAATGCCTCTTTTGAAGGGGGTGGGTGTGCTAGGGCCCTAACCCAACCTCCCTTCTTTGGATACCAAGTGATATGGGCGTTCTTCTTAAATGAGTTATGGTTCAATTGGATAAACTGATGCTTCTATGGGATATAGATTTTCTACATGGTGTGTTACACATTATTTTGGTCACTCTGATGATGACCCTGTAGGCATGTGTTCGGGATTCCAAAACAATCTTTCACATGAGGAAAATGGCTGAGTTCTTCCCCTACAAGTCACATTTTTAGAATGACGTCGCAGGTTGACAGTGGTAGACAGTGCGGAAATCAAGGATTTCTGCGGGCTGCTCTATGCCTAGCCTA
>JZKD02S1246668.1:0-12295 GCA_000966675.3 Picea glauca
TATGCATTTGTAGTTAGGAAATCCGACGGTCATGATATGTTCCCGACATAGAGTGATCCGATGGTTCATATTCTCCTCGATCTTAACGACCATTGATCCATGAATTAACACCCGATTGATCCATGATCTATATTTAAAGAGCATGGAGGGTCATTTTCCAATGATCGATTGTGAGAAACTCTCTTGTAAAATCTCTCTGTAATCTTTTTCTTTTGCATTAATAAACTACTCCAAGTGGCCATGTTGGCTGGGGCCGTGGATGTTTCCCCGTAGGGATTTTACCATGTCAAAACATCGGTGTGTTGATCTTTGATCTAGTTGTGTGAGTGGTTATTGAAGGTGTTCGTCCTCTATTGGAATACCTGCGTTGTTTAACATGGTATCAGATCCTATTTGAAGACCCGCTCCTGTTGTAGATCAAGATCATGAAACTGAATTGCCTCATCTCCATTTTATGTCATTTCCATACATTTATGGGATGAGAGGAATATTCCATTGCGTTCAGAGCGCTCTTTTTACTCAAGAACACTTTTCGTTTCACTCGATAAGGTTTTTTGTTTTCCCAAGGTACGACCATTTCAGTCAGATCCAGAGGTATAAAGCATGAATACACATTTTAAATTTTTTTGCAGAGTATCATTTTGGTTTTATTTCGGTTTTGTATTATTTATTTTTGGTTTTCTACTCTTTTAGATCTGCGTATTCTCTTTACTCAGCGCCCTGTGTGATATTTTAAAATCAGAAACATATAGGAAAAGATGCATCTTTCGGGTAAGCTAACCGAGATCTAACCCTTGTTGTCATCGAGAAGTGATTTTTTTTTTCTTCTGTGAAAATATTTTTTTTTAGGTCGTCAACAACTACAACAACCCCAATCCTCTTCCTAAAAAATACAATATGTTTTGCTAGACCATTTGGTTAAAATTTGTTTTATTAAATAAGAGGTGTTGAGTTCAAGTCTCTCTTTTGTTAACTTTTTAAAAAAAGTTCATGCTAAAATTGTAAAGTGTATATCACTTCAAGTATAAAAGTGAATCACTATAAGTAGCTTTAATATTTTATTTTAGAGTTATTTATTTTGCATGCAAATTTTCTTTTATAAAGTAACTTCATTGTAAAAGTGATCCCCACTTCTCTTTATAAAAGTGGGTCACTTCATAAAGCAACTTACACCACCATGTGGTCCTTTGGTTACTATTTATGCCTTTTTAAAAAAGAGCATAACTCTCACATCCGAAGTCCGTTTTCAGTGTCGTTTTTTTTTTAAACCGCCTAAATTTTCAAGATCTTTCCATCTAGATCATCATTTTTAGTTTTTCAATCCAGATTATCTGCATATTTAATATGGATTCTACAAGTAATCTCCTTCTNTATGCATTTGTAGTTAGGAAATCCGACGGTCATGATATGTTCCCGACATAGAGTGATCCGATGGTTCATATTCTCCTCGATCTTAACGACCATTGATCCATGAATTAACACCCGATTGATCCATGATCTATATTTAAAGAGCATGGAGGGTCATTTTCCAATGATCGATTGTGAGAAACTCTCTTGTAAAATCTCTCTGTAATCTTTTTCTTTTGCATTAATAAACTACTCCAAGTGGCCATGTTGGCTGGGGCCGTGGATGTTTCCCCGTAGGGATTTTACCATGTCAAAACATCGGTGTGTTGATCTTTGATCTAGTTGTGTGAGTGGTTATTGAAGGTGTTCGTCCTCTATTGGAATACCTGCGTTGTTTAACATGGTATCAGATCCTATTTGAAGACCCGCTCCTGTTGTAGATCAAGATCATGAAACTGAATTGCCTCATCTCCATTTTATGTCATTTCCATACATTTATGGGATGAGAGGAATATTCCATTGCGTTCAGAGCGCTCTTTTTACTCAAGAACACTTTTCGTTTCACTCGATAAGGTTTTTTGTTTTCCCAAGGTACGACCATTTCAGTCAGATCCAGAGGTATAAAGCATGAATACACATTTTAATTTTTTTTGCAGAGTATCATTTTGGTTTTATTTCGGTTTTGTATTATTTATTTTTGGTTTGCTACTCTTTTAGATCTGTATATTCTCTTTACTAAGCGCCCTGTGTGATATTTTAAAATCAGAAACATATAGGAAAAGATGCATCTTTCGGGTAAGCTAACCGAGATCTAACCCTTGTTGTCATCGAGAAGTGAATTTTTTTTTCTTCTATGAAAATATTTTTTTTTAGGTCGTCAACAACTACAACAACCCCAATCCTCTTCCTAAAAAATACAATATGTTTTGCTAGACCATTTGGTTAAAATTTGTCTTATTAAATAAGAGGTGTTGAGTTCAAGTCTCTCTTTTGTTAACTTTTTAAAAAAAGTTCATGCTAAAATTGTAAAGTGTATATCACTTCAAGTATAAAAGTGAATCACTATAAGTAGCTTTAATATTTTATTTTAGAGTTATTTATTTTGCATGCAAATTTTCTTTTATAAAGTAACTTCATTGTAAAAGTGATCCCCACTTCTCTTTATAAAAGTGGGTCACTTCATAAAGCAACTTACACCACCATGTGGTCCTTTGGTTACTATTTATGCCTTTTTAAAAAAGAGCATAACTCTCACATYCGAAGTCCGTTTTCAGTGYCGTTTTTTTTTTTAAACCGCCTAAATTTTCAAGATCTTTCCATCTAGATCATCATTTTTAGTTTTTCAATCCAGATTATCTGCATATTTAATATGGATTCTACAAGTAATCTCCTTCTTACCAACACCAACTACTTCCAATGGAAATCCCATATGGATGATTGATTAAGAAGTAAAGGCTTGTACCAGATTAACTTGGGAAAGGAAACAACACCCACTGATGCTGATAAGAAAGTCAAATGGGATAATAGGAATGACGAAACACATGGATTAATCAGAATGTCCATCTCTCATGATTTAAGGTTCCACCTTCAATCAATTGATTGACCCAAATAATCTTGGGACAAGATTGAATCTGTGTTTGGTAAACAAAATATTATTCGAGCACAACAATTAGAAAATCAAGTACCGACTTTAAGTCCAAATGATTTTTCTTGCATTGAAGACTATATATCTAAGTTTAAAACACTTAGAACTTTATGTGAAGAACGTAAGATAAATATAGAAGAAGATCGTTGCATCTATCTTATTCTTTCTAAGCTAGGTAGTGCATATTCTGTGTTTGTATCTACATTTTATAACATGAAAGAGGCTCTAGGGGAAGCTTATAAAAAACCTAGTCTTGATAACTTTTGTGATGCTTTGATTAGAGAGCAAGATAAGCTTGTACAACTTGCAGTGATCAACATTGTAGGTACCCCAACAAAACCTTAGTCATCCATCAGAAAGATAAACCCAAGAATCTCAAGAAGCAACATCCTTGCCACAACAACAAGCAATATAAGGGTCCCAAACCCACTCAGACAACTTCTGCTCCCAATGGTGACAAAGGAGCAAAATATAAAAGTAAGAAGATTGACAAACATTGCAACTTTTGTGATAAATATGGTCATGATGAGTCCAAATGTTTCAAGAATATGGCAGCTTTAGAAGYACACCATCAATATTGATTCTACTTCTTCTTCTTCTTCTCATGGACATGCACTTTTTGTTTCTAGTTTTTCCTTCAATACAACYTCTACTTCTTCTTMTGATGAGTGGCTTATTGATTCTAGAGCATCTTATCATATGGCTAAGGATAGAGACATAKTTTMTGCTCTAAATGAATGTAACACGAAGAAAATATTTGTTGTTGATGATAGATCTCTTAGTGTTGAAGGATCTGGAACAATTCAAGTAGAAAACAATCATTTCAATGATGTATTATGTGTTCCAAGTMTTTCTTGTAACCTTCTATCAGTATATCAAATCACTCATTCAGGTGAAGGTAAAACCATAGAGTTTTCACCTCACCAAGTTGTAATCAAGGGTCTAAAAGATCCTAAGCATGTTCTTGCAACTTGAATTGTTGATGATATCACTAGGTTGTATAAGTTTGACAACTTTGGGTCATCATCCTTTTCATCAKTTTTTGTTGCTCATAGTGATGACTTGAGMAAACTTTGGCATGAGCAGTTTGGTCATATAAACTATCTCTCATTGCAACAACTATGTAATCAACAAATTGTGACCRGTCTTCCTCTTGTTTCATGCAGAGATGGTGTCTGTGCTAGTTGTGTTCTTGGAAAACATCATCGGGACAATTTTGACAAATGTGCCTCTTAGCACRCCTGAGGCCCTTTGTAGCTTGTTCACAGTGATTTGTGTGGTCCACTTTCTTCTCCTTSTTTTTCTRAGTGCAAGTATTTCTTAACTTTCATTGATGACTTTTCCATACGTACTTGGGTTTACTTCTTAAAACTTAAGAGCAAAGTTTTTGACAAGTTTTTGGACTACAAGACCCTTGTAGAAAAGCAATTTGGACATCAAATTCAAAATTGAAGAACAAATAATGGAGGCGAATATGTGAGAAATAATTTTACAAGTTACTGCACTACATAGGGCATCCAAATGCAACACACTGTTCCATATACACCACAACAAAATGGTGTTGCTGAGAGAAAGAATTGCACATTAAAATAAATGGCTAATTGTATGATCTAATATAAGGGATTAAGTCTAGAGTATTGGGCGGAAGAAATCAACCGTGCAAATTACATAGTAAATCACACTCCCACAAAGGCTCTTAAAAATATAACACTAGAATAAACTTGGACTAAAATTAAACTAGATGTAAGTCACTTCCATGTATTTGGAAGTATAACATGGGCTCACATTCCCGATGAGAAAAGGGAAGCATTGCAGCCTAAAAGTGAGAAGTGTATATTTGTGGGTTATTCTGAAGATGACAAAGGTTATAGACTTCTTCAAACACATTGTAATGAAATTATTGTTAGAATAGATGTTAAATTTCATGAAAATATCTTGGCCCATGAGCCTAATTCGACAATTGTACCTTCTTAAGCCTGTGATCCATCTTCGGCGTTTGTGCCTTCTTCTGTTCCTATTTTGGTTTCTTCTTCAGATGATGACAATGAGGATAAAAAACCACCTCTTCTTACTCACCTTCCTCCAGATGAGTCCTTTGAACCTAAACCAACACCAACTCCACAACTTCCTAGATGGGTCCGTTCAACACGAGAAGCAGCGAGTGATCTTGTCGGTGATCCTTCATATCAACGCTAGACACATTCACAGTTCTAGCTAGCCTCTTCTCTTTTGGCTCAAGTTTCAGAGACTCATGATCCAGAGACATTTGTAGAAGCTTCAGGTCATCCAGATTGGGATACAACAATGAATGGAGAATATCATTCTTTAATGGCCAATGATACTTGGGATCTTGTACCTCTTCCAAAAGGAAGAAAACTTGTGAGATGTAAATGGGTCTACAAAACTATGTATGCATTAGATGGAAGTGTTTAAACACACAAAGCTCAGCTAGTTTCCAAAGGATTTTCCCAAGTTGAAGGAATTGACTATAATGAAACCTTTTCCCTTGTAGCCAAAATGAATTCCATCTGCTTTGTTCTTGCCCTTGCTGTGTCACATAAATGGGAGGTCCATCAAATGGATGTTAAATCTACCTTCTTGCACGGATATTTGTAAGAAGAAATATACATGGAACAACCTCTTTACTATGTCCAGAATGACTCTAGCCTTGTTTGTCACATTAAGAAATCTCTTTATGGTCTTAAGCAAGCTTCCTGAGCTTGGTATGCCAAAATGAAAAACTTTCTTATTGACACCGGATTCTCTAGATGTCATTCTGATCCTAATGTCTATACCAAGAAAGTAGGAAGCCATCTCATAATCCTTGTCCTTTATGTTGATGACCTTATCCTTACTGGTAGTAACTCAAAAATTTTAAACCATGTGAAAACCAACCTTAAGAATAAATTTGAAATGACAGACTTAGGTTTTTTTCACTATTTCCTTGGCCTCCAAGTTTTGAAAACCAATTTAGGAATTTTTCTTTCCCAGTCTAAGTATGCTTGTGACCTTCTTTGTCACTTTCACATGGATGATTGTAAACTAACCCCTTCTCCCTTCCAGTTTGGAGTCAATCTTATTGCCACCTGTACTTATCCCGAAGTTGATGCCACCCTGTACTGTCAGTTAGTTGGTAGCCTCTTATACTTGACCCATACCCATCCTGATCTTTACTTTGATGTTGGTCTTGTTTCCCGGTATATGAAAAAACCCCATGAAAGACATTGGAANAGTGCAAGTATTTCTTAACTTTCATTGATGACTTTTCCATACGTACTTGGGTTTACTTCTTAAAACTTAAGAGCAAAGTTTTTGACAAGTTTTTGGACTACAAGACCCTTGTAGAAAAGCAATTTGGACATCAAATTCAAAATTGAAGAACAAATAATGGAGGCGAATATGTGAGAAATAATTTTACAAGTTACTGCACTACATAGGGCATCCAAATGCAACACACTGTTCCATATACACCACAACAAAATGGTGTTGCTGAGAGAAAGAATTGCACATTAAAATAAATGGCTAATTGTATGATCTAATATAAGGGATTAAGTCTAGAGTATTGGGCGGAAGAAATCAACCGTGCAAATTACATAGTAAATCACACTCCCACAAAGGCTCTTAAAAATATAACACTAGAATAAACTTGGACTAAAATTAAACTAGATGTAAGTCACTTCCATGTATTTGGAAGTATAACATGGGCTCACATTCCCGATGAGAAAAGGGAAGCATTGCAGCCTAAAAGTGAGAAGTGTATATTTGTGGGTTATTCTGAAGATGACAAAGGTTATAGACTTCTTCAAACACATTGTAATGAAATTATTGTTAGAATAGATGTTAAATTTCATGAAAATATCTTGGCCCATGAGCCTAATTCGACAATTGTACCTTCTTAAGCCTGTGATCCATCTTCGGCGTTTGTGCCTTCTTCTGTTCCTATTTTGGTTTCTTCTTCAGATGATGACAATGAGGATAAAAAACCACCTCTTCTTACTCACCTTCCTCCAGATGAGTCCTTTGAACCTAAACCAACACCAACTCCACAACTTCCTAGATGGGTCCGTTCAACACGAGAAGCAGCGAGTGATCTTGTCGGTGATCCTTCATATCAACGCTAGACACATTCACAGTTCTAGCTAGCCTCTTCTCTTTTGGCTCAAGTTTCAGAGACTCATGATCCAGAGACATTTGTAGAAGCTTCAGGTCATCCAGATTGGGATACAACAATGAATGGAGAATATCATTCTTTAATGGCCAATGATACTTGGGATCTTGTACCTCTTCCAAAAGGAAGAAAACTTGTGAGATGTAAATGGGTCTACAAAACTATGTATGCATTAGATGGAAGTGTTTAAACACACAAAGCTTAGCTAGTTTCCAAAGGATTTTCCCAAGTTGAAGGAATTGACTATAATGAAACCTTTTCCCTTGTAGCCAAAATGAATTCCATCTGCTTTTTTCTTGCCCTTGCTGTGTCACATAAATGGGAGGTCCATCAGATGGATGTTAAATCTACCTTCTTGCATGGATATTTGCAAGAAGAAATATACATGGAACAACCTCTTGACTATGTCCAGAATGACTCTAGCCTTGTTTGTCACCTTAAGAAATCTCTTTATGGTCTTAAGCAAGCTTCCTGAGCTTGGCATGCCAAAATGAAAAACTTTCTTATTGACACCGAATTCTCTAGATGTCATTCTGATCCTAATGTCTATACCAAGAAAGTAGGAAGCCATCTCATAATCCTTGTCCTTTATGTTGATGACCTTATCCTTACTGGTAGTGACTCAAAAATTTTAAACCATGTGAAAACCAACCTGAAGAATAAATTTGAAATGACAGACTTAAGTTTTTTTCACTATTTCCTTGGCCTCCAAGTTTTGAAAACCAATGAAGGAATTTTTCTTTCCCAGTCTAAGTATGCTTGTGACCTTCTTTGTCACTTTCACATGGATGATTGTAAACTAACCCCTTCTCCCTTCTAGTCTGGAGTCAATCTTATTGCCACCTGTACTTATCCTGAAGTTGATGCCACCATGTACTGTCAGTTAGTTGGTAGCCTCTTATACTTGACCCATACCCATCCTGATCTTTACTTTGATGTTGGTCTTGTTTCCCGGTATATGAAAAAACCCCATGAAAGACATTGGAAAGAAACTAAAAGGATGCTTCTCTATGTTTGTGGTACAATTCAGTTCGAGGTACATTACAATTCAGGGGGGACTCCTTTATTCGTTGGTTTCATTGATTTAGATTGGGTCAATGACCCTGATGGTCGGAAGTTTACTGCAGGTTATGTTTTTAGCCTTGGTTCAGGACCTATCTCTTGGGCCTGTAAGAAACAACAAGCTATTTCACTCTCTTCGGTAGAATAAGATTACCGAGTAGTGATAAATGCAATTTAGGAAACCTTGTGGCTTTGATAGTTCCTTTTAGAGTTTGTATTCCAGCAACAACATCTGACCAGCCTTTGGTGCGATAATCAGAGTGCCATAAAGCTCGCCAAAGACCCAGTTCAACATCAATGTATCAAGCACATCAAAATACACATGCACTTCATCAGAAAGCTCTTTCATGATCAAGTTATTGAAGTGCTCTTTTTCCCTACATAAGATCAAGTTGCAAACATTTTCACAAAGTCTCTTACAGAAGCGAAGTTTTCTAAAATCCGATCTATGTTAGGAGTTCAAGAAGTTGTCATTAAGGGGAGATAGGCTCTAATTCCTCCTTCCTTCTCCTATTGTGTCACTATTTTAAATCCTTCAATCCTATCCCAAGTTCTTCTTAAGGGGGGATGTTAGGATATTTAGACATTTAGGAGTTAGTTAATATATACTTGGTCTAATGTGCCATTAGGTAAAAGTGTGTTTCTTAGTGTGTTTCTTTAGTATGCATTCGTATGCATTTGTAGTTAGGAAATCTGATAGTCACAATATGTTCCCGACATAGAGTGATCCGACGGTTCATATTCTCCTCGATCTTAACAGCCATTGATCCATGGATTAACACACAATTGGTCCATGATCTCTATTTAAAGAGAATGGAGGGTCATTTGTTGAGGATCGATTGTGAGAAACTCTCTTGTAAAATATCTATGTAATATTTTTCTTTTGCATTAATAAACTTCTCCAAGTGTATGCGTTGGCTGGGGCCATGGATGTTTCCCCATAGGGGTTTTACCATGTCAAAACATCGGTGTGTTGATCTTTAATCTATTTGTGTGAGTGGTTACTGAAGGTGTTCTTCCTCTGTTGGAATACTTGTGATGTCGAAAAATTGGGAAGTAAGTTCTTGATACACATAGATCATAACAGTATCCAGTACTTGTTACAACAAAAACAATTGTCAACCGAACAAAAAAAGTGGATAGAGAAAATTGCCATGCTTGATATGGAAATTCTACATAAAAGAGGAAAAGACAACATCGCGAGTGATGATCTATCACAAAAAGATGAAGAAACACAAGTTTTTGCAATATCAATAGCCATTCCATAATGGTTGGATGAAATCCGAACTAAGTATTCAGAAAACAAGGAGACTTGCTCTATAATCCACAATTTAAATCAATATCCTAAGTTCGAATGGAAAAATTACATCTTATGGTATAAAGGGAGAATCTACTTAAATACCAACTCAAGATTTAAAGCCAAGGTTCTTCAAGAATCTCATGATTGCCTAGCTACATGTCATGTAGGATTTTTCAAAACATACTATAATGCATGAAGATCATTTTTTGGAAAGGGATGAGTGAAAATATTCGAAAATATGTAGCAGAATGTGATCTTTGTCAAAAGAACAAGAATGAAAATATATCAATCCATGGGTTACTCCACCCGTTACACATTCCCAACCAAAAATGGGAACAAATTTCAATGAATTTCATTGAAGGACTACCCATATCTGATGAAAAAGATAAAATATTAGTAGTAGTAGATAGACCAACTAAGTATGCACACTTTATTGGAGTAAGGAAAGCGGATTCAGCAAAACAAATGACTGAAATATTCTGTAAAAATATTTACAAACTACATGGGTTCCCTAAGGTTATCGTCAGTGACAAAAATGCCAAATTTAAAAGGAATTTTTGGAGAGAATTTTGCAAACAGATTAGAACCTCTCTCAATATGAGCTCATCTTACCACCCTCAAACATATGGACAAACAAAAGTCATAAATAAATGTTTAGAAACCTATATTCGTTGTTTTATCTCTGACAAACAAAATAAATGGTTTCAATGGTTGCACCTTGCTGAGTGGTGGTATAATTCCACTTATCACACATCAACTAAAATGACACCTTTCCAAGAACTTTATGGTTATGAACCTCCATAATGGAAGGAGTTGGCCACCAACCACATAAAAGTTTCATCAGTAAAAGACCATTTAGACAAAAGTCATAAAATCCTTCGGTTTCTCAAATAAAACTTAACAGTTGCAAGGAACCGAATGAAACGACATGCTGACCAAAACCGAACAGAAAGAGAGTTCGAAGTAGGAGACTGGGTGTTTGTGAGACTTCAAAATTACAAAAAGTTATCACTTAAAAAACATGGGAAGAATAAATTGGCTCCAAAATTTTATGGACCATATCAAATAAATAGAAAAATTAGTCATGTATCCTACATGTTGGATTTACCAGATAAAATTCGTATCCACAACATATTTCCTGTATCATGCCTAAAGAGAGTCTTGGGAAAAAAAAAAAAGGCACAAACTATACTTCCTATTTTGGATGAGGAAGGAAGAATCATTTTAGAGCCTGAAGCCATTATCGCCACCTGAGAAAATAGATTACATTCTCGAGTAATCAAGGAATATTTGATTAAATGAAAAAATCTACCAGAAGAAGACGTTGTATGGGAGTTAGAGAACTTTCTCCAGTGACATTTTTCCTTATCATTTCTTTGAGGACAAAGACAATATTAAGGGAAGCGCAATGTCACAATAAATAAATAATATAATATAAAGACATTAAAATAATAAATAAAAGTAAAATTAATAATTCATGTAATAAAAGGTCATGATTCTTCATAAAACCATAAAGGGAATATATATAGGCATGCCCTATCTTTGTAATATCATCATCATTTTATTATCAATTATTATTATTATTATTATTATATATCTTATTATGGATTTTGAGTAAGTTGTTCATTACTAAATTTTGTGTCTTTCACAACACACTCACACTCTCCACACTTTTTAACCTACATTCATTAAACAAATAATAAATATATCTTAGAGCCCTCGGGTACCTTACAAACCAACATATCTCGAGTTATCTCAACAAACCCCTAAACTAGAAATCCATTCCTAAAACTTAAGAATAGATTGACACCTATCAAACTATTCAAACAAAGATATCTTATAGAGATACTTCGTACAACTATTACAAATGAAAATAAAAATTAGGAAACCAACTTCCTTAGTAAACATTTGTGATCCTTAGGGTCAATTTCAAATGACCTTGTTGATACTCCTGCATGATACTCCCAAAGAAAAAAATATTCATGGACTCCTGCCCATGAGGTCTTCAACTGTCTTGCCATGTTTTTGGATCTCTGCATCAGTCATCCAAGTTGCATATTTTGTTATAAGATCCTTCCACTTGACTAGATATTCATAGTAGTCCTGCTTTCTGGTTTTCTTGACAATTTTCTAATCAATAATCTTCTCCATCTGCAACTATTTTGTTGTAGGTAACTGCTTCATCCATTTAAATTCCTCTCGATCATCCTCATACTCTGCTTTATGTTCTCTATAAGTATATAAATATGCAACCTTAAATATTGGTGAAATTCCAATATCAGGTGGTAACTTAATCTCATAGGCATTAGCTGAAAATTTCCTCATAATTTTACAGGGTCCTATCTTCTTTAACTTCAATTTGTTATATTCTTTTCTCGAAAATATCTCTCCTCAAATGTGCCAAAAGATGATCTCCAACTTCAAAATTTACTTCTCTTCTCTTCAAGGATGCTCTTTGCTTGTTCCTCTGACTGCTATCTTGTAGCCGCCCCTTGATCTTTTCATGCAACATATGCATTGTTGAAGAAAAATCCTCTGCATCAACACTCCTCGTTTTTTCTTTTCCCAAATATCTAAGTTCAAAAATGCCTCTTGGATGCATACCATAGACAATTTGAAATTTAATTTTCCTTGTACTTCTATTAGGTGAGTCGTTGTAAGAAAATTTAGCTTGTGCCAGAACTTGATCCCACTGACTTCTATGCTCACTTACCAAACTCCTCAGTAAGTTACCCAAGCTCCTATTCACCACTTTTTTTTTCCCATTAGTTTT
>JZKD02S1246690.1:54410-77716 GCA_000966675.3 Picea glauca
AGAAATGATGACACGCATTCCAAAGGGTGCATTTAAGAAAGCTTCTCACAACCCAAACGCAAGGGCCACCCAGAATTACTCTGTGGTGGAGGATTTATCAAAAACCCCTTGTGCGATGTCTGCTTTGGAGGTCCTCCAAAGTTGTCCTGCTCAGAGGAAAGCCTTGTTAACTACTTTGGGATCTACTGAGACTTGTAATCTGGGTACTATCATGTTAGATACAACCGACTTAAAACCTCGTCTACCTTACCACGTAGCATTTTAGATAGTAGTGGCTCATCCCACAAAAACTTTTACACGAAATATCTTCCACATGGTGGTCGACGAGGGAGCCTCGACATGTGTTATGTCGTTAGCATGTTGGAAGGCAATTGGCCAGCCCACTTTGTCTCCATCACCTACTCTCCTCACTGCTTTCAACGGTCATTCTTTCTGACCACATGGCATCGTTCCTTCTTTCCCTGTGCAGTTAGGAGGGAAGAATGTGTGTGTCGAAGTAAAGGTAGTCAATGCTCCCCTTGACTATAACCTCTTGTTAGGACGTAGTTGGACTTATGCTATGCAAGATGTGGTTGCTACAGTTTTTCGAGTCTTGTTGTTTCCACACGAGGGTCGGATAGTGACCATCGATCAACTGTCTTTCTCCAGACCTGACCTAGCTTTGGGGGCATCCACGGTCCCCATGATTGATAATCCTTAACTAGGTGTCGTTAACGTAGGAGTTGGTTTGTGCCCATCCTTAATGGGTACCTTCGATTACCCACCTCCTCATGACGATGTCAAATTTATATCTAATCACCATAAGGTTGAGATTTTTCAAGTTTCGTCGTTCCACACGACTTACTTTGCGGATCCTTGGATTCTTCCTTCCCCATCAACCACGATGGATGAGACAGGGCACTCAGGCATGTCCATGCCCTTGTTGGCCATTGAAGTCACATACTCTTTAGTCCAGCAAGCTTCAGCTAACCCTGATCCGACTCCCACACAAGAGTTAGATCCACTTCTAGAGCCTATTTGGGCTCAGGGTTCTCTCGCTAACGTCGATTCGTTATACTTAGTCTTGCCTTCTGACGAAACAGTAATCGAAGCAATGACTAGTCCAGACAAACCTTGGGAAGATCTTCATCACATATCATAATTCCTCCCAAAGTTAAGCCGAATCAAAGCAGGAGAATTCACCATGACTATGACTAGAGATAGGTCTTGTCATACTAATCCCTTAGATACACACAAGATGTATGTTGAGGGTAATATGGAAACCATTTCTGAAACGATACCTATCAATATCTCTAGAACCCCTGGCATCATAGACAATGTTTTTGTCGGAGCATACAGCTCCCCCGAGGAGATGCCAGGCATCGACCCACAAAGAGTCTATCATGAGCTACCTTTGTTTTTTTTCAAGCTCGCTTTGAGATCCGAAAACAACATCCAGCGAGACTGCATTTATGCTTTTCGATCTCGTCCGTATTAACTGAGAAAAGTAACCATTATGGAGTCTTCTTTAAGCCCTTTTCAGACTCCTTAAAGATGAAAAGATTGTCGAGTGACCTTGTTTCTTCACACTCGTTAAATTGGTCCAGAAGAACGTTCCTTAAACGGGTCTGCTTTTAAGCCCTTTTCGGACCCTCTAAAAATGAAACGATTGTCGAGTGATCTTGTGACCTTTCACGCTTGTTAAACTGAAATTTGAAGTCACGTCTGTCCGGCGGTAGTTTACCCCTTTCTTGGTCCGGACGGTCAACTATACGAACAAAGGAATACTCTATTGAATTCTCATTCTTTAGAAGAGTATCCTCAGGTATAGTTTTATTCCTTTTTTGGGCATGAGGGACTAAATTTACGAAAAAGAAACCCCTATGGAGTCCATAGTTAAGCTCTTTTCAGACTCCCTAAAATTGAAAAGATCGTCGAGTGACCTTATTCTTTCACACTTGTTAAAATGGTCTAGAAGAACGTTCCTGACGGAGTCCATAGTTAAGCTTTTTTCAGACTCCTTAAAATTGAAAAAATAGCCGAGTGATCTTGTCCTTGTCACACTCGTTAAAATGGTTTTGAATTGACATCTAATCGGTGCTAGTTTATCCCTTTTTCGAACCGACTAGACTATTATCGAAAAAGGTACCCCACTGGAGTCTCATTTTATGCTTTTAGACTCTCTAAATATGAAAAACCACCGAGCTTCCCTTCTATGGGCTCGTTAAACTTACATCGAAGGACATTACCATTGTGTGTTCTATCAACCACATTTGCATATCTTACCCATCAGCCTTGTAATAGTTTGCTTCTGCGTCTTAACACCTTTGGCCACTGGAGGAATTTTTCCGAGCATCATTTCCCAGAACATCAGTCTTATCCTTGTGCCTTGAGCTTGTATGTTTGCAGTACTCGTTCCTCCATTGTAACGTAATATTCCTCTATTCTTTTTCCAAAATTATCAAAAAGAACAAAAAAATCAAATATACCCCAAAAATAGGATGGGAAAAGTATTTTTTTTATTGGCAGCATAATGAGTCGCCCTTGGATAAAGCACATCTGTCCGTTTGATTATCAGACTGTGGGATGTAGTACGGCCTTAGGAAGCTTATTCTCGCTATATAGAGTTGTGTCATCCACCGTTTGGTTACTCTTCCAAACATATGGAGAGTTTGCATTGCCTCTTGCTTCGTATACTTATGATTAACATATATGCTACCTGAGTCTTATCACTTGTCATGCTATTATCCAAGGGAATTTTGTCACTAAGCCTGAGTCGACCCCTCTGCAATATGTCTCTTTTTCGCATACCCACCCATCCTGAATGTCCAATCAAGTCTTTATTCGAAATCACTGAAGCCTTCAGTCCGATCATCAAGATTATCAATTCCATAACCGACGAGTTGTCGAAGACCTCTGGGTAGTGCAGTCGTACACTCATATTACACTCCTACCCGAGTTTAGAAGATTTTGAAGTTGTTGCTCCAGCTCTGAAGTACAACCATCAGGCCGAATCAGCTTCTTGGAGATGGATACTTTATATGTATATCTTTCTGATTTCGAGATGTAGCTCCGCTGTGTATTATTCGCAGCTACTCTTTATAGTTATTTGACATGGATCTGCAGTGTATTTGATTGGTAGCCATGGTTCTATTTTATCCCGAGAATGGGTATGCCCGCCTCGGTGAGACATTTTTTATTTTGCAGATGACACCTCCTGATTCCTGATTCTTGGGCTCACTCATTCAGCACATCAGTACAGATTGGTAAAAGATTGGTAATGTATTTCGGCCATCAGATGCTCTTTCGACCTCACACATTAGGGGGCATCTATTATAACCCTAAATTGCACCACACATGCTTACCTGGCATCGGGCCAACTCATATCTCTTCATTGCCAAAACATTTGCTGAGAAACCTCTTTGAAAATCCTTTTGGGTTAAGTAACACGCGCCCTAACCCACTACTGCACGCGTTTGAATGATGGCATGCCTACTACAGCCCGTGTTTACCTAACAAAGCACAAAAATAGGAAAGTTTCCGACGGGACAAAAAGCTATGGGTCAATTAACTGAAACTCCCAGCCATGCATGACCGAGAGTTCGTCTAAAACCCTAGCTCCTTCTAGCCTATAAAAGAAGGGGTAGGGGTACCATTTGGAGGAGGAAAATTATAGCGAAGAAACTCTGCCCAATTTCTGAATCCATTTGTCCCAACCCTTTATCCTTTCCTCAAGCCTAAGGAGAATTAACGCAAAGCAGTTGGAGGACAAAGAAGAGGAGGAGCCCAGGATCAGGATCAAGGAACGGTGGTCGGTCTCAACATTGATTGTAAGTTGATTCATTTTGAAAATAATAAAAGAATACTTTTCTTGTCCCAATGCATGAGTTGTATATGATTTGTTTAATTTATGCTTAATTTCTAACCCTCAAGTAGAAAAGTAGCATGCATGCGTAGTGTTTTGTCTTGATTGCAGGATTGTCTTTGGAAGGAGCAGCGCAAGTAAACGGGCAAAGCGCAATGGAGGATCTACACCAAACATCAGTAAAAAGGTTAGTAGTTCCTTCCCATGCATGCATGTGAAAAAGGGGTTTTAAGTTTTTGGGTGGTAGGTTAAAAGTAAGTTCTTCACGGTCAAAATTCTGCATGCAAGTCTGACCCTAGTTTGCTAGTCCGTAGGGTATTTTTCCCAACAACAACGTGTCATGTATCCATAAGCTATGGATAGACAGTGAAAATTCCAGAGAGAACTCCCCCTAAAAGAACGCCTTCGGCATAATTAAAAACATAATATTATGAGATCACACTATGAATATAGTAGAATATATTTACAAAATATTTTGTTAAGTGACCAACCAAATATTAAAAACATAATATTATGAGAGCACATTATGAATACAGTAGAATATATTTATCTGGGAGATTTGGTTTGACTTTTTCTTTCAAAAAAATGTTTGTATTAGATATTTAAAAAGAATAGAATATCCACAAGAAGTGGTCTATTTTTTAAAAAATTAATATATAATATACAATATGTTCTATTTTTTTTAAATTAATATATAATACAAATTAAAATATAATATTAAAACGTTTTAGTTATTATGAAGCCTTAAAAAAATATAACAACAAATAAAACAATCAATAAACCAAGTAAAAACCTCATAAATTCATCAACAATCTCTCTATTTTCTGATCTATTAAACTTCATTGACCTTTTCTAAAAGTTCATCTAGAAGTAAATCCATTTTAAAGAGCCTATCTACTTATTAGTCCCTATCGAAGGCATGGAGGGACTATAGTGATCGATAAGTCGTTGACTTCATATTAGTTTGTCCTTTGACCACAAATATTTCCATATTATCTATTGTTGGAACCAGGGAAATGAAAACATCGATTTTTATATAGAAAAAAGTACCATATTTGTCATGATCTGATTGGACAAGGAATTGGAGGTCTTATTGTCGACTTCACTATTCCCAATGTTATATATGTTGGCATATCCAAAGTATTTGATCGTATATGGTCTTTTTGAATCATATATTTTGTTATGCATTCGTCGAAGGTGGATTAATGATAGCATTAGTTCGAATGTTTGGTTTAGCATTTTATGCTAGGTAAATTTATGGAAATGTTTTATATGCTAGAATATCCAAGTTTGGCCTTCGAATACATTCTCTGGTGTTCGAACTATTGTTACAAAAAATATAATAATTTTTTTGGGATATGTCAGAGACCTGCCACATTACATTTTTTTTTGAAATGTTTACAGAGCATTTCTGATAGACTTAAATGTTTACCTAACAGACTTGGTAGCATTCAATGGTTGTTTAACAGGCTTGTTACAATACATTTTCTTCCGTTTTTTAAATTTATATGCTTCAGCGACATTGTTGGTTCACTGGTTCATGCTTGTTTTTTGCATCTCCCCTGATTTCTTATTTGCATGTTGTTGTTTTTCTTGATTGCCTATTCGTGTTGTTGCATTTTTCACGTTTGGGGTTCTGCAATCGTGATTGGAACTGCATCATTTCTGGTGGAGTGGTTGTTTCTTGCTTCTTTCTTCACTGCATGTCGTTTATTGTTGTTTGATTCGCCTTTGCAGGGTTGGGGTCATACGCCTCCAGTTGGGCATTTTGGTGCTTCTTAATTGGGTTGTTGTTTGCTTCTTATTCTTGTTTTCCTGGTTAACTGGTTCATGCTTGCTTTTTGCATCTACAGTGATTTCTTATTTGTGTGTTGATGTTGTTCTTGCTTTCCTGTTCGTGTTGTTGCAGTTTGTACGTTTGGGGTTCTGCAATCGCGATTGGAACTGTGTCATTCCTGGTGGAGTGGTTGTTTCTTGCTTCCTTCTTCATTGTATGTTGTTTATTGTTGTTTGATTCGACTTTGCAGGGTTCGGGCCCTACGCCTGCAATTGGGCCTTTTGGTGCTTCTTAACTGGGTTGTTATTTGCTACTTGTTCTTATTTGCCTAGGGTTTGCAATGTTGGGATGCTGCATCTACAGTTGGATCTCTTCTTCCATTATTTTGTAGTGGAGTCTGCATAGAATACTATTAAGATAAAACAACATACAAAAAAATTGCATCTCTTACGCGTTGAACCAGATTTTGTCGGCCTCAAACTATATTTCATAGTTGTCGGCCTCAAACTATATTCCATAGCTGGCGATGCTTTTTCCATGGATTATGTGTTTCTCTGGTGTTCGAACTATTGTTACAAAAAATATAATAATTTTTGGGGGATATGTCAAAGACCTGCCACATTGCATTTTTTTTTGAAATGTTTACAGAGCATTTCTAATAGACTTAAATGTTTACCTAACAGACTTGGTAGCATTCAATGGTTGTTTAACAGGCGTGTTACAATATATTTTCTTCCTTTTTTTAAATTTATATGCTTCAACGACATTGTTGGTTCATTGGTTCATGCTTGTTTTTTGCATCTCCCCTGATTTCTTATTTGCATGTTGTTGTTGTTCTTGCTTGCCTATTCGTGTTGTTGTAGTTTTCACATTTGGGGTTCTGGAATCGCGATTGGAACTGTGTCATTTCTGGTGGAGTGGTTTCTTCTTTCTTCTTTCTTCGTTGCATGTTGTTTATTGTTGTTTGATTCACCTTTGCAGGGTTGGGGTCGTACGCCTCCAGTTGGGCATTTTGGTGCCTCTTAATTGGGTTGTTGTTTGCTTCTTATTCTTGTTTGCCTGGTTAATTGGTTCATGCTTGCTTTTTGCATCTACCGTGATTTATTATTTGCGTGTTGATGTTGTTCTTGCTTGCCTGTTTGTGTTGTTGCAGTTTGTATGTTTGGGGTTCTACAATCGGGATTGGAACTGTGTCATTCCTGGTGGAGTGGTTGTTTCTTGCTTCCTTCTTCTTTGTATGTTGCTTATTGTTATTTGATTCGACTTTGCAGGGTTCGGGCCTTTTGGTGCTTCTTAACTAGGTTGTTATTTGCTACTTGTTCTTGTTTGCCTAGGGTTTGCAATGTTGGGATGTTGCATCCGCAGTTGGATCTCTTCTTCCATTCTTTTGCAGTGGAGTCTGCATAGAATACTATTAAGATAAAACAACATACAAAAAATTGCATTCGATGTAAATTGCATCTCTTACGCGTTGAAACAGATTTTTTCGGCCTCAAACTATATTTCATAGTTGTCGGCCTCAAACTATATTCCATAGTTGGCGATGCTTTTTCCATGGATTATGTGTTGCTATGGTTTCATAGTTATGAGAGTAGGTTTTGATGTGTGAGTGATATAGTTGTTCTCTCCCTTTTATTTTCCTCTTCTAAACTGTGTTTCTGGCTCTATAGTTTCTCGCCTTTTTGTGGTCATTCTGACCGACCGTCATTTGGTTTCATACTTAGACAGTTTTATGGACGCAGCTTCACGGTTAGGTTCTATCAAAATATGAAAGGTCATGTTCAGTGTATACATCTTGCACCCAGAACTTTCGTTCTCTAGAATTCAACCCGACACTCCTCTAACTCACAAGCGTGCCTCTGCTTGCAATGAGTTTGTCTATTATACCTAGCTTTCCATACTTAGTTAGGTTTTCAAAGTTTGGCAGGTTGACGCCTTTCCAGGTTCATAAAATTTAAAACCATCCCCGCTACCTTCTGTCGTTCCCAATAGGCATTAATTATGCTTTCAAAAGTCATAATCGACTAGACAGGTTTGAAAATATTGGATTTAATAAGCGGAAATCTCGAGGAAATATCCCATTAAAATGAATAGACAGACAAATATTATGGGATCTGGTAATTTCTTTTTCCTGCATTTTGAATTTGAAAAAAAAAAATCGCTCTTTTAGTTTTCTTAAAGGCTTCAGCATAGTCCACGAACGTGTCACCAACAGAGACCTTGACGTCATGTCTCTCTTTAATATTGGGCATATCTTAGATGCCATATTTGAGAATCTGCTTAGATATGGGAATGTTAATACATGCGATTAGTCACTATTTAGCATACATATTCGAAAATATTGGCATTAATAAGCGAAAATATCGAGAACATCTGTCATTAGAATGAATTAACACAAAATCTACGAAATATCATCCAGCATTGCTTTTAAATACTTATTGTCATTTATCTCTATCATCAAAGAGTTGTGCTTTAGGGTGCCCTCGTTCTAAAGTTCCCAGTCATGGACATGTAAGACAACTTAGAGATGTGATTGAGGCCTAAATGAAAGAAGAGAGATTGGTTTTATGTGATGTGAGATTTGAGTAAAAAAAAAACTCTATTATCCAACAGAAACTCAGAGATGAGGAAAAAAGAATAAAAAATATCTTCTGGTTGGTGTTCTCCCTATGTTCGATGCTTTGGTTGGTTCAAAAGGCTACTTGGAGATTTGTTTGTTGAACTTCTTTGTTTTCTTGCTGGGAGTTGTAATGGATTTTCAGGTCACGTGCAAAATAGTTCTTCGTTGAAGTATATAGTTTATTCCAACAACACAGATTTTTCAAGTGTATTGAATTCTATAGATCCCACAAGAATTTGTCTTCCTCGAGGGAGACGCACTTACTGTGGCTTTAAAAATGGCCTGTGATGTTCGTAAATGACGCGAAATATTACTCCATTTGTGAATGTAACCAGAGGCGGGTAATAGAAACTGTATGGGTGGATAAAACGACATATTATCACTACAAAAGTTTCTATTTCAAATTTGTTGAGCTACTTGTGGGTGTGGTAACCAACTTGACAGAAATCCATGCTCTTTTTCAAAGTTTTCTCAGTTTCCTCTGGATGTAGTTACAGACTCCACATATTTGGCATCACCTCCAAACATTCCAGACCTTTCTGTGGGCTGCCATATCTGCCACCGCTATGAGGAAATATATATTATGATGCGATCTGCAACATTTGATACACTTGCCAGACCTGTGCTGATGCATTCTGCAGCATTTGATACACTTGCTAGACCTATGCTACCCGAAGAAGTGATGTACCTCAACAGATTAACATTTTCCAGCTAGGTTGGACATTTTTTCCAATTTACTGTAATAAAGCAAAGAAGTTCAACATACAAATCTTTAGGCAGCCTTTTCAACCAAACAAATGATCAAATACATGGAGAATATCAGTCACAACATACTTGAATATTTTTCCCATCCCATAGATATTGTGACATAAAACGACTCTGTCCACTTTGAAATCAGCCTGGATCGCATTTCTAAGTGGTCTCGGATGTCAAGGGTCAGGAACAATGCAAGGAAATCACCTTAAACCCCAGGTTTTCGATGGCAGAGGGAAATTAATACTTGACAAAGAATGGAATGTTGAATAACCAGCCATTGCAAGAAGGCCATATCTGGAAGAGACAAGCTATTCAAAAAATTGGGATAGATGTAGTTGGCAGCAACAAATAAGTACAAGACCCGAAATTGATATTCAACTCGTTTTTTTCAAATAAAGGGTTTGCACATCAAGAAAACTGTGAACAAGATTCATCAATGTACATATTTTTTATTGGTTGGTGGCAGGTGAAATTGCAATTGTTGTGGCAAATAGTCTCAGTTGTATTTTGTAACCCATCTTATTTGAATATAGAATAATTCCAGTTTATTTTTTAATAGTATTTTCCAATGTCTAGTATTTGTTTTAATTTTATTTTGGAGGACCCGTCCTGCTTCCATTCTTCGGGTCCTGTAAATAGAATGAATTAATGAGTTATAAGAAGGCAACTCAAGTGTTGACGCAATGTTCCTGTTTGGTATCTTGCATATATTGCAACTTCTTCTATTTTATAATATATGTGCATATATATTAATATCAGTACTATTGGAATAAATACAAAAACTTCTTCTTCAACAAAGCTTAGACAATTATGTTTGGGTTTGCGGTATTAAACAACTATGTTCCATGTTCCGTCATATACATCTTGCAGCCAAAGAGCTTCAGTGATCTGCAATTTATGCTTTAACTACTGATAACTCACCAGGTGTTCAAAAAGCTTGGCATTAATAAAGGAACAGTTGAAGTTGTCTTAATTACTTAAATCACACCAAATTTTGATTACATTTAATTTAATTTAGATATTAATGTTTATGGAGAGTCAGTTGTTTCTCATGTCATTGCAAGGAGTACAAAATGAATAGATGATAAGTATTTTATCTCGTTGAAACCATAATGCAAATTCATGTTTCTTGTTGCGTTATATACATATTGTAGTCAAAATTTTCGTGGTTTCAATGAAATTTGCAAACCGAAGAGCATCCTGCAAATTGAGAGATCATTTTCATTTGAAACAGAAACAATCCATTAACATATATTAATATGAATACTATTCAGATAAATATGAAAACATTATCCATTAATACATATTAGTATGAATACTATTGAAATAGATATCAAACCTTTCTCTTGGCCAATACTTAGCCAGTTATCTGGTCAGCAGGCCCCGGGTTCGCGGTACCCATCACCTATGTCTCTTGTTCTGTCATATACATCTTGCAACCAAAGAACTTTGATGATCTGTAGTTTATTCTTTTACTAGTGAGAACCCAGTAGGGGTTCGAAAACATTGCCATTAATAAACAGAATAAAAAATAAATAAATAAATAAATAAAAAAGGTTTTTCGACTGCCAGATACTTATCCCTTTTCCCCTTTTCCTTTTCCTGTCCATTAGGGATTTCTGGTTTTATACTTAGTCATATTTCTATGCTGGGCAGTTGCAGGGTTCGCGGGCTAACATATCTTCATCTCCATCTGTATCTTCACATGACGAATTTGATCGACCGTTGTTCCTTTCCATACCTAGTTAATTTTATGTCCGTGGTTGACGGGTTGACGCATACGAACTGGCCTTTTCTTCTTCCCCCCCCCGTTATCGCTTTTTGGATATATACTTAGTCACCTTTCTATGGTATCTGGTTCCAAAGTTGGTAGGCTGACATGTATTCATCTCCATCTATATCCTCACATGACGAATCCGGCCAACCGTTGTTCCTTTCCATACTTAGCCAATTTTATGGTCGGCGTTGCGGCGTCGGCGCTCACGAACTCGGTTGTTTATCGTTTCGTTATATACATCTTGCACTCAAAACATTTTCGATCTACAATTCCACCGCGGGTTCCTCGTATACATTAAATTCATTCAAAGTATCTGTCACAACCTTCCATCCCCAACAACTTCACATCCTTCCTGATATACATCAACTATGCTCTTACTAGTGACAACTGGACACAGTGGTATGAAATATGCTTCTATGATCTACAAGTTATGCCTTAAATGGTGAGAACTCATCAGGGGTTCGAAAGCATTTGCATTACTAAGCAAACACTAGATGTTCTTCTGCGAGATAGTTAGTCTTTTTTCCCTTGTCTTGTTCCCGTGTATTATCGCTTTGTAGTTATATACTCAGTCGCCTTTATATGATCACGGGTTCCAACGTTGGCCTGAAGAATTGGACCGCCCGTTGTTCCTTTTCATACTTAGTGAATTTTATGCTCGCGGTTTTCGGGTTGGCACTTTCGAACTGTGCTTCTTGTTGTTCCATGATACACATATTCCACTCAAAAAATTTGTGATCTACAATTCCACTACAGACTCCTTCATCCTTTTTCCATTTTTTTCTTTCCATGTATTATGGGACTATAAAGTATGGACATGATATTTTATAGACCATGTACGGATTGAGCATTCCATACCTAGCCACTTTTTGGATCGTGGGTTCTCAGGCGAGCGGGCTCAAAATTGAGCCTCCATTGTTCTATGCCCTACAAATAGCACCCAGAATTCCACAATATACAACTTGACAAGTGGACCTGCGGGCTGGATAACTCAACATTTCACTTCTATTGTTCTGTGTCCTCTAAACAGTGCTCATAGTTCTGCGATATATAAATTGACACATAGACTCCGGGGTTGGTAGGGTGAAGATTGTTATTGTTTACGGATGTTAATCCCTATAAACTATCTAACAGTATCTAAAAACATTATTTTCAATACTAAATTAGCTCTTAGTAGTGACAACTAGACACAGGTACGAAACGGTGGGCATCACACCCTCCACAATATACAAATTGACTACTAGATTCTAACATCATCCTCCCTTCTGTGTTACAGATTATGCATTTAAATGTTCGAAGCGATACAATTTGAACGTCATGGCCTTGCATCTTCTGTAGAGACCTTGTCAACTTGTTTTGGATCCGCCTATTGCCGGGTTCATGAAATGTCCAACTCTTGGATACTATTTCAGGTTGGCACCAAGCTTCATTCTACCACGGTTCACAAATGTTTCAAAGTATCCCCAGTAACTTCTTCTCATTCCTAATATGGATTGGTTGTGTTCTTACTAGTGACAAATGAACACAATGGTACGAAACAGTTGGCATCCGGTCCTCCACAATATACAAATTGACTAACAGGTTCACATCTTCTACTCAAAATTTCCATGATCTACAATTCCACCACGGACTCCTTAGTCCTTTTTCCCTTTTCTTCTTCTCATGTATTATGGTTTTCTGGTTATATACTTAGTCGCCTTTCTATGGTTGCGGATTCCAGCGTTGGTGGGCTGACATATCTTCATCTCCATATATATAATCACACAACGAATCCAACCGACCGTTGTTTCTTTCCATACTTAGCCAATTTTATGGCCGCGGTTGTTGAGTTGGAGCTTTCCAAATCTGCTTCTTCTTGTTCCGTGATGTACATCTTGCACTCAAAACTTCCATGATCTACAATTCCACCGCGGACTCCTCAGACTCGCAAGCTTCACTCTACCACAGTTCACAAATGTTTCAAAGTATTTGTCATTGTCTTCCATCCCCACTAACTTCTTGTCCTTCCTAATATAGATCGGGTTCCAACATCATCCCCTCTTCCATGTTACAAATTATGCATTCAAATGTTTCAAATGATACAATTTGACCGTCGGGGCCTCACGTCTTATGGGGAGACCTTGTGAGCCTATTTTGGATCCTCCTGTTCACGGGTTCACGAAATATCCAATTCTTAGTCACTATTTCGGGTTGGTGCATTCGAGCTCTGCTACTTCTTGTTCCGTGATATACATATTTCACTCAAAATTTCCATGATTTACAATTCCACATCGGACTCGTTGGTCCTTTCCCCCTTTTCTTCTTCCCATGTATTATTGCTTTGTGGTTATATACTTAGTCGCCTTTCTATGATCATGAGTTCCAGCGTTGGTGAGTTCAGATATCTTAATCTCCATTTATATAATCACTGGACGAATCTGGCCGACCATTGTTGCTTTCCATACTTAGCCAATTTTATGGTCACAGTTGTCGGGTTCGCAGTTTCGAACTCTGCTTCTTCTTGTTCTGTGATGTAGATCTTGCACTCAAAAATTTCATGATCTACAATTCCACCGCGGACTCCTCAAACTTGCAAGCTTCACTCTAACACCGTTCACAAATGTTTCAAAGTATCTGTTGTTGCCTTCCATCCCTACTAACTTCTTGTCCTTCCTAATATGCATTGGTTATGCTCTTACTAGTGACTCTTACTAGTGACAACTGCACACACTGATACGAAACAATTTTCATCTGGTCATCCGCAATATAAAAATTGACTACCAGGTTCCGCCATCATCCCCTCATCCGTGTTATGGATTATGCATTCAAATGTTATGAATGATACAATTTGACCGTCGGGGTCTCACGTCTTCTGGGGAGACCTTGTCAGCCTATTTTGGATCCTCCTGTTCACGGGTTCATGAAATATCCAATTCTTAGTCACTGTTTTGAGTTGATGCATTCGAACTATGCTGCTTCTTGTTCCGTGATATACATATTACACTCATAATTTCCATGATTTAGAATTCTACCGTGGACTCCTTAGTCCTTTTTCCCTTTTATTCTTCCCATGAATTATCGTTTTGTGGTTATATACCCGGTCGCTTTTCTATGATCGCGGGTTTCAGCGTTGGTGGGCTGACATATCTTCATCTCCATCTATATTCTCACATAACGAGTCCAACCGACCAATGTTCCTTTCCATACTTAGCCAATTTTATGGCCGCGGTTGCTGGGTTGGCGCTTTCGAACTCCGCTTCTTCTTGTTTCATGATATACATATTGCACTCAAAATTTTCGTGATTTACAATTCGACCGCAGACTCCTTAGTCCTTTTTGCCTTTTCTTCCTCCCATGTATTATCGCCTTCTGGTTATATACTTAGTTACTTTTCTATGATTGCAGGTTCCAGCCTTGGCAGGCTAACATATCTTCATCTCTATCTATATCCTCAGATGACGAATCTGATCGACCGTTGTTCCTTTCCATACTTAGCCAATTTTATGGCAGCGGTTGTTGGGTTGGCGCTTTTGAACTGTAATGCTTCTTGTTTCATGCTATACATCGTGCACTGAAAACTACCGTGATCTACAATTCCACCACGGAATCCTTGAAATCGCAAGCTTCACTCTACCACGGCTCACAAATGTTTCAAAATATCTCCTGCTTCCTTCCATCCCCACTAACTTCATGTCCTTCCTGATATACATTATTTATTCTCTTACTAGTGATATACAAATTACCCTCTGGACTGTCCTACCATACCCTCTTCGTTGTTACACGTATTGCACTCAAAAAAATTTGAGACATACAATTTGACCCTCGTGCCCTCATCTCCAATGATTGTACCTTGTAACCCTATTTTGAAGTTGCTTTTCCAGATACCTGCGACCTCCATACTTTCTTACTATGAAATTAGAAACCTTTCATGCTAACATCTCACCATGTAGGAACCATCAACATTGTCATTAATGAGCGAAACGCTCAAGGATATCTCTCATTATTACGCATTAAACCAAGATGTACGGAGAGTTATTTTGTCCCTTCTGATTGTTCATCTCAAACACACGTCATCGTGTTGGCCCGCTCAAGAAATATACAATGCTTAATTGCTCATTGACGTATCCACCATGTTTGCATTTCTATGTATGCAATTACTAGTGTTTAATGTTAACAACGCATCATGCAACAGTCGTCCAAATTGTCATTAATGAACAAAATTCTCAAGGACATCTCCCATTCACATGCATTGGACCAAGATTTGCGCAGGGTTATATTATGCCTTCAAACTTTTCATTTGATTCATCATCTGGAGCAAACCAACGTTCTTGTAGACTTATCGCAGCAGGTCAATAGCAATTTTTTGGAGATACAATAAATATCTTCCGACATCATGACCAGAACTTCCAGTGGTCCAAGGCATACTTTTACTATTCATCCCATTCCACCCATAACGAAGCGATTTGGACCTCTAGAATAACTCGTGCAAGTTGCGTCCTTGAGGTTTTTGAATGTAAGGAGGTGGTCTCTTAGTGCGCCGAAAAATATATTACAAGCCAAAGAATTATTCCACTGCATGACCATTCTCTTGTTTCTTTGTCACCTCAGGTCTTCCGCGAGATGTTAAAATTGCCCAAGCCAAAATTGACATTCAAAGAACAATACTACATGTAGTTTCTATAAAAACATGATAACGGTTTCACATCTTAGCCGACTTCCTCGAAGACCCAACAACAATTCCTGAAGATATCACAAGGTTGCAGGTAAGTTCCTTTAGAAATCCATTCCAGAAAATAGTTTGGTTGTTTACAAGAATAACGAGGCATGCATCCATGGCAAGCATTTCCCATATAATTATTTATATTTTGTATTTCACAGTGAAGGAACAATACATTTTTTATTAGGGGAAGCTAATTTCCATTAAGATATGTTCCCAGTTGTCATGATTTAAAGAATCGAATAAATTTTATATATCATCCTACTTGATTTTCACAATAGTGCATTGTTGTTTGTTTCCAAAACTTTCTCTTTCCAATAAAATAAACTATGGTTTCGACCTAGTAAAATTCTGGTACGAGGCCATGTGGAGGCACAAGGCCTCCCATTGTTTTTATGAAGTTTTTAATGTCTTTGTCTTAGTTTTCAAAGATTTATTGTTAGGCAAGGATGCTCTGTGGATGTATGTCCAGGAAACCAAGTTTTTGAATAGGAAGGGCACACTTGAGGAAAAATAAAATCACAGTGTCGTCATGGTCTTTGGCTTTAAGGAAAATCCTTCTTTCCTTCCATGCCACATCATGGACAAGATGTTTGTTGCAGAAATAGCAAGGCAATACAACCATTGGTTGCATTTTTTCTATGACAAGAAAAAAAAACAATTCGTTCCTCTGCCCTGGAAAGTCGGAGACTTCGTGTGCAAAAACTTCAACAAGATTGACGATTTTGCCAGCCATTTTAAGAAATTGAACCTAATGTATGTTGAAAGGCTAAAAGGGTTCGACCCTAATGGGATTTTTTGAGAACATTTACTAGCAGTTGGCTTCAACAGCTCTTTTATCCATAGACACCTGACCGAAGACAGGGACAGTGACGACAACAATCCTACTTGTGCCAATTGCGAGATAGAGACATTGAAAAGCATGACTGAATTGTATAGATAACAGGGAAAAGTATCTGGTGAGAAGAGTACCCAGTCCCCTGCCAGCACTCCCAAGAGCACTACATCATGGAGCTTCACTTCGACGGCCCACCCCAGTAAGAAAGCAACCCATAAATCTTCGAACAGAGGAGGATATAAGAACCCTCCTCGCACAAAAATTGATAGTTCTCACAAAATTCCACTGATGAAGAAGAGAAAAAACAATGCAGGGCATGTGGAGGAACCTGAAATTGAAAGTGGACAGCTACAACTTGAAATTGAAACTGAGCACATGCAGAAAATTTTGTCGTCCGCAGTGGAAATATCTAAGACCAAATTTTTTTACGAAGATGAATCATTTGTATTCCAAAGCGTTGTTTTTGACAACCAATCTAAAAGTATGGTCATTGAAAAGAGAGATGTAACAAACAGGAAAGGAAAATCTCGCACAGAGATTAACTTTAGGAAAATGCGGTCATCCCAAATCTTCTCATTTCACCAAGTAACTGGTGAAATTCTAAAGGATTCCATTGGAGGAATTGAGACAGAAAATGACAGACTGAAAGACCGCCTCAACGAATTTGAGCAAGCTTTCATTGCAACCCCAAAATTTGCTAGTCCTTTAGAAAAAATCGTACCTGCTACCACTGTAGCCAAGATGAAAGTATCCTCTACCCTCCTTGCATGCTCTAGATCCCTTATAGAGAATAACATCAAAAAATGAATGCAACAAGTTATTGAATCCTGGAAAACATCGCAAAATTTGGTTTCCTTCAGAAAGAAGGCAAATGATTTCTTGGAACATTTGGAGGTGAATTTAAAAAATAATCAACATTTCTGTGAAGAGATGTTGACCCATTTTTCCAACTATGTCTTCAACACATCGGAACTGAAAAGAATACAAGAGAAACTCCCTTCCCCAAAGCGGACCAAAAAAATAAAAGCATGCTGGCAAAAGAAAGTTAACAACCTAGAGCTCAGTGTCAAATCATGTAAACAAGCCATATCAGAAAAGGAAGATTTATTTAGAAGCCTGATCCAAATAGATTTAGCCAGAAGCATCAATAAGGTTCAAGACCCAAACTTAATTCTCAAATCCTTGTCAATAACCAAAGAAGCCTTCCATGAACAAGTTGGTATTTTAAAGGGGTTGTCTTTCAAAAAGTTTTACGGCATAGTTGAACATCATCTAGATGAGCACGAGCGCTGGGTACTGGACTATGCGGAACACAATGAAGAAATTGAACAGAGTCTGCATAGTATTTCAATGGATCTAAGGAAATTAGAAAATGACCTTTACGACATAGAAATCTGGGATGAAATCAACATGCCCCCATGAAAAGATACATCGAAGAATGGTTCCAACGGAGAATGGACAACCTCGTCCAGGAAGGGAAACAATCGGTCGACAGGACTCCACTAACCATCGACGATAGCACCAAAAATGCATCAACTTCATAGTAATTCTATATTGGCATCTTGTTTTCTTTATCAATCCAGTTTAAGTCTATACTGTCATCTTGCTTTCTTTATCAATCCAGTTATCACCTCTTTAAATAGAAAACTGTAACCAAAGACTCATAACTTCTAATTTCTTATTTTCAGGTCTTCCTCTCTACTATCATGCACTTCTTCTTTCGACATTCCTAATTCTTGTACTTATTTCTTTTTATGGTCTGTGGGAGCCCTAATCCCAGTCTATATGACAAACGCATTTAAATTTCCATAAATATGTAACACACATTATTAATTTTTCATAAATTTCAAAGAAAACTGATTCGGGAATGCCTTTATTGTATATTGAATTTGGGGTGTCCAGGAACCTTTCTCGTTTGTTCCAACGAAAACTAATTCGGGACTGCTACATTTTTTGTGTCCTATTGTATGCTAATTTTTTTGTCTTGCACAATGTTGTTACTATTCTATTATATGCTAACTTTTTGGGTCTCCAAGAACCTATACTTTGATAAATTTTGATTTTTCTTGTGTCTAGAAGCCTTTGTTTTAAAGCAAACTAATTCGGGAATGCTATTTTTTTTGTGTTTTATCTCCACGAACCTATGTAACAGATGTTATTACTATTCTATTGTATGCTTTTAAATGATGTAATTTCCATAGATATGTAATAGACATTATTAATTTGTGATAAATTTCTATAGTCCACAAGTCCGCTTGTCAATTTGTATATCGCGTAACTCTCGGTGCTATTTGTAGGGCACGGAACAATAGAGGCCCAATTTTAAGCGCGCCAGCCCGAGAACCTGCGATCCAAAAACTGGCTAAGTATGGAATAAGGGCTCCGTGCATGCTCTATAAAATAAGCCTTTGTTTTAAAGAAAATTAATTCAGGAATGTTAATTTTTTTGTGTTTTTCTCCACGAACCTATGTAACAGACGTTATTACTATTATATTGTATGCTTTCAAATGATGTAATTTCCAGAGACATGTAACAGACATTATTAATTTGTGATAAATTTCTATAGTTCGCTTGTCAATTTGTATATCGCAGAACTCTCGGTGCTATTTTTAGGGCACGGAACAACAAAGGCCCAATTTTGAGCCCGCCATCCCGAGAACCCGCGATCCAAAACTGGCTATGTATGGAATGAGGGCTTCGTGCATGTACATACTTCGTATGTATAACACTAAATATCTACTTTTTAAAATTACATATTCCGTATGTATAATAGATGTTACTACTATTTTTTTGTGTCTCTCCATGAATGTATGTAAAATGTATGTAAAGAAAACTAATTCGGGAATGCTAAATTTTTTTGTGTCCAAGAACCTTTTGTTCTGCATGGAAACCACATGTATTTCAACTTTTTACCCACGTGTCTATACTCGGTCGCATTTATTCCCATTCCAACCTGGCAGGGACTATGTTGTCATGCAACACTTGTTTAATTCAAGAAAAAGTTTATATTAAATGTTTGAAAACAAACAAGAAGAAGATACATATCTTGCGCTCTATTTCCTCAAAAATCTAAATCTAACATTGTACAAATTAAAATATGATGTTAAGCAATTGACTGAAAAAGTTAAAAATAAATAAATAAATAGTTAATGGGCCGATTAAAAAAAAATAATAAATTCATCAACAAAGTCTTCATATTTTGATCTGCTAATTTTTATTGAACCCTTTCTTAAAGGACTTCTTCATTTGTTTCAACTTCAATGAGTAAAACCTTGTGCATAAGTTAAGTGTTTTAATAGTTTATATTAAATGTTTGAAAAGAAATAAGAAGATACATATCGTGCGCTCTATTTCCTCAAAAATATAACACAACACAAATTAAAATATGATGTTAAGCCATTGACTTCAAAAGTTTAAAAAAAAATAAAAAATAAAAACAAAGAAAATAGTTAATGGGCCAATTTAAAAAAAAATCATCTTTTGATCCAAAGAAAACATAAAAACAAAGAAAATAGTTAATTGGCCAATTTAAAAAAAATCATAAATTCATCAACAAAGTCTTCATCTTTTGATCTGTTAATTTTTGTTGAACCCTTTCTTTAAGGACTTCTTCTTCATTTGTTTCAACTTCAATGAGTAAACCCTTGTGCATAAGTTAAGTGTTTTTAGAGAGCTTATCTATATGTTCATTTAGTTCTCTATAAACATGATTGAAAAAAACAAACAAAAAAGTTCCTTACCTTTGTAACTATATCCACGATCGAGATAAGCATTAGAATTTTATTTTTTTCTTCCCACTTTCCTAATCTATAATAGGTTTAATAAGTTTTGATTCCCCCACAATCTCTAATTTTTGGATTCCTCTTTTTATTGCAATTTTAAGAAGAAACCATAAAGCATAAGATCGGACTATGTTTTACTTCCTTGCCCAACAACATATGTGGAAGAAATAAAATGAGCTTCATTCAAAGACATAATGTCCCCTTCTCCACATATACTTAGGGATCCTTGATAAGTACCATAAAAAAATATCCACACCATATATGTATTCTATGTATGGATTTTTTTTTCTTTAAGAGGGTTCCAAATAATTCGATAGGCATATCTAAATTGATGATATATTTTAATGAGAAGAATTTCTTTATCTTGAATTGTCATTTCATTTCTTGGAAGCCATAATGCCTAAGACACAATGCATGGTAATGCCTTATGTTCATAGATCAATTTGTCCTTACCATCCTTTAGATGAAACTAATAAATACCCCCCTTCTTGTTTTCCTTTACCCTCTACCAACTTGAGTGTCTCACTCCAAATTTCTCCTTTGTACAAATAATGCAATAATAAGAGGTATGTAGATTCACCACTATTTTAGCATAGAATTCACCTACCTAGACCTTGTTGAGACCTTTTCTTGCAATTGTCACATTAAGAATTTTATTTAATTGTGCCAACCAAAGAAAATTCCTGGTTCTAAAGGCACTTTTCAACTTCCATATTTCTTTTCGCCAAATTATTTTATGGCCAATTAGTGACAACAAAACCATTTAATCACCACAAACTCCCAAGTTCAAATTCATCTCATGGGTGTTGAAGGAAAATAGGTTCCAATGAAGATGAAAATGAATATTACTTCATCAAATGATTAAGAAATGAAAGATGTTGTAAAAATGAATGTATTTCTAAAATACCCAATAGATCTTTAACTAATGGGTAGCACTTGATTAAAGTTGAGAGTGAGAATGAAAGAAGGGAATTTGTGCTCAATTCATTGGAATCAAATGTAGTTATAAATAAGAGTGACAATACAAAGAAAAGAAGCTTTCTTAAGATGAAATTTGATGGCATCGAGGTTTGTCAAAATGCAAGGTATAAATCTTTTTTTATACCAATAGACACCTTCTTTAATTACAAGAGGATTTTCCAAATGGTGATACAAATGATGTAAATGGAAATTGTGGGTTAGAAAAAACAAGGCCTAACACTTTAAGAATAATAGCTAGTTGTTTGAAAAACAGGGTATTCTACACATGATGAACACCTTCAGTAACCACTCACACAACTAGATCAAAGATTAAGAAATCAACATTTTTACATGGTTAAAACCCTCGAAGAAGAAAACAGTCCACATCCCCATCCAATGTGGCCACTTAAGGCAATATATTCATGAAAAAAAATAAAATTACAAGAGAGTTTCTCACATCAATCATCAACAAATGATACTCCGTTCTATTTAAATAGAGATCATGGACCAATAAGGTGTGTTTCTCCCTCACAACTAACCAATAAAATGATCTAACTTAGAGGAATGCAGTGGGTACCCCCTATCAAAATTTTAGCAAGGTACTTTATCACTACTAACTTGATTTTCTACTAACATAGGAAAACTATTATTTTCTAATGCAGTCTCAATCCTAACCCAACAAGCAACTATGAAAATAAAAGGTCTTGTGCTTTTTCACTCTATGTTAATTGGCCCTTGTTGGAAGAGACCAAATTCTAAGTCATGCTAAATCCTATGACAAATCTTCACTTATATGACCATGTTTGAAGGCTATCAGATCATTCTCCATCAAAAAGTTACTTATCAAAATGAGACATTATACAACTTTTATTCCTCTTCCAATAAACCCTCTCTGATAGTACTATTGGAAAACATTCTATCAGAATCCTTACCATGAGAAGGGTTTTACACCTTGTGCATTTGTGTCATGTCCCTGTGTACGGAATGAAACAGAAACTTTCCTATTCACCAACAGAAAACACTAAAAAAACTACCTTGATTTACGTGTAGCAAGATGCCTCAAAATTTGTTCCCTCCCAGCCTATTGTATGGACTGTATGGATCAGTACAATATGGCCTCTCTAACACTTGCAAGTTTCAACACCCTCACACAGAAAAATCTCTTTCCACCCTCATCAAATTATGAAGGGCATTTTATTCTCCCACCTTCTGTGCCCTCGTCAAATTATGAATGCGATCAGTACCCTATTCTCCCACCGCTTCAAAGAGTAGTATTAATACATTAATTGTCAACGTTTGTCATATGTTGTGAAATTATGACGTGAAATGAGTGAAATGATAGCAAGAATTATTATAAAAAAAATATTATAATATTATAATATTACAAAATATTATATATTTTTCATAACCATTGATTAATATATTTTAAATCAGCCACATAGCTATAGTTTATATAAAGTTTGCAAATTATATTGTGTGACTAATATTTATTTAGTCTTGTTTACCCGACAATCAAATTAGTCATTTATTTTGTCGTTGTTATTTGTGTGACTAATTATTTAGATGTGTTTTTTTTTCCCAATTAGTCATCTATTTAGTCATTTGTAACTGTATTGCAAAAAAATAGTAGAATTTAGTCAAGTTTTCATGTCGTGGCTAAAAAATTTAGTCACGTAGTCATTTATTTTCCGAATTCTACTAGTGGAGAAAGGGGAGGAGGAAGGAGGAGAGAGACAGAGAGAGGAGGAGGAAAGGAGGGGAGTATGGATGGAAAGAGAGGGAGGGAGGAGGGAAAGAAATAGATGGAAAGAGAGAGAGAGAGCTGGTTGGGGGGGATATGGAGAGGGAGTGGATGCGAGAGTGTTAGGCATGGAAAGGTAAGGTCTAGGTCTAGGTCATGGTCTAAGTCTAGGTCTAAGTCTAAGTCTAGTTCAAGGGAACTTCTTTCCTTACAATGCCTTGCCTTGCAATGTACCACTCTTGCTAGTGTGTGAGAGAGGAAGACAAAGAGGGGAGGTAGACAATGAGTGTGTTAGAGTGTGGGAGGGAGAGAGATGAAGACATAGAGGGGAGATAGAAAGTGTGTGTTTGAGTGTGGGAGGGAGAGAGAGGAACATAAAGAGAGGAGGTAGAGAGTGAGTTTGTTAAAGTGTGGAAGGGAGAGAGATATAGACAAAGAGGGGAGGTAGAGAGTGAGTGTGTTATAGTGTGGGAGGGAGAGAGAGGAAGGAATTGAGGGGAGATATAAAGTGTGT
>JZKD02S1246690.1:94937-122008 GCA_000966675.3 Picea glauca
GATTGAAATCTTTCTTCACATTCTTGTGTCCACGTGAATTTAGCTCCCTTCTTCTGGAGGGCAATGATTGGACAACCAATCTTGGAGAATCCTTTTATAAATCTCCTATAGTATCTTTCTAACCCCATAAAGGATTTGATATCTAAAACGTCCTTTGGGGTAGCCCATTCCATGATAGACCTGATCTTGTCAGGGTCTACTACTACTCCTTCTTCAAATATGATATGGCCCAAGTAATGTATTTTCTTTTGGAAAAAGTTGCACTTGCTAAATTTGGCATAGAGATGATGTTCTCTTAGAACTTGAAGCACAAGTCTAAGATGTTCCTCATGTTCCTCTCTATTCTTGGAGTAAATTAATATATCATCAATAAAAACCAGTACAAATTTGTCTAGGAATTTGCTAAGCACATTGTTAATCAAGCACATAAAAGTGGCAGGGGCATTGGTTAATCCAAATGGTACTACCACAAACTCATAGTGACCATATCTCATCCTGAAGGCAATTTTGTGGATGTCTTCACCCTTGATTCATACTTGATGGTATCCAGATCTCAAGTCAATATTTGAGATGGAAGCACCTCCCAAATGATCGAATGGGTCATCGATCCTGGTTAAGGGGTACTTGTTCTTTATGGTTACCTTATTGAGTTGTCTGTAATCTATGCACAGTCGGAGGGTTCCATCTTTCTTTTTCACAAACAGTATTGGTGCTCCCCATGGAGACACACTGAGCCAGATATAGCCTTTGTCCATCATTTCTTTTAGTTGTAATTTAAGCTCAACTAGCTTAGGTGTGCTCATCCTGTAGGGTTTCCTAGACACTGACATCACTCCTGGTGCAAATTCTATCGAGAAGTCAATGTCCCTTCTTGGAGGTAGACCCGGTACCTCTTCTGGAAATACATCTCTATATTCTCTTAGTGTGGGGTGGTCTTCGAGGCTTGGTTTGTCATCTTCAACTGATTCCAACACCTGTATCGCATATAGCGGACATCTCTTTCTGCAATACTTTCTCATGTGAAGGGATGATATTCATCTCACCAAGACAGGTTTTTGGATCCCTTGAAGGGTTATCCTTCTTCCTTCTTCACTTACACATTCTAAGGTTTTATGGTAACTGTCAAGTCTAGCTTTATATGTGGCTAGCCAGTCCATACCAATCAACAGGTCATACGATCCTAGGGGTAGTATGTTAAGGGTTTCTTGGGTGGGGAATTCACCCATAGTGAATTGGCAAGCTGGTATGACCTCCACTACCTTTTTTTTGGCGCTAGTGGCTAATTGTACCAACCATGGCTTGGCGCGTTTATGTGGCTATAATTTACACTTATCAACAAACTTAGGAGCTATATAACTCAAATTTGAACCAGGGTCAATTAGAATAGACACTAGATGGTTGGTGATCATACCTTCCATCTCCACCACTGAAGCTTGGTGGTTAGCTTGTTTATTATCCAAGGCTGCATAAATTTGCGACACACTCCTGGCCACGTCATTGATAGTGGTAGCTTCTTGAATGTTGTAAATTCTCTGACTGTTATGTTGTCGATGTGGGCAGTCCCTCAGTAGATTTTCTTCTCCACAACCCCAACATTTCAAGGGTTCTCTTTTTGGGTTATCAATATTTCCCGGGGTAGATCCAGAAGGTTTATTTCTTCTCTGGGAGGGGAAATTCTGTTGATGTACACTTCGGGTTGGGAAGCTCATCCTTGACTCCTTTTTATAGTTTTTAAATATTGGGGATTTAAACCCCTTTTTCTGGAATCCCGAACTACTCTTCTGCTTCTAGCTTTCGTGAGGTTCTGATCGATGCCCAAGTTGTTCATAAAAATATCTTGCCTTTCGGATAGTGTCTTCTAGGGTATTTGGCTCCTCAAACTCAATCGTGTTCTGATAGTCCTTAGGTAGTCCACTGATGAATCATTGCACCTTTGCCTTTTCTACTTTTATATAGGTTACGTACCTCAGCAACTCGAGGAATCTGTTGACATATTCCTCTATGGTGAGTTGCCCCAGCTTAAGTTCATAGAATTCTTTAGTCTTTTCATTGAAATACTTTTCCGAAAGATACTTCTTCCTGAAGTATTTCTCAAACCGTTCCCAAGATAGGTCCTCTTCGTGAATCCATTTTACATTCTTAAGGTCTTCCCACCAAATGGAAGCCTTTCCATTCAAGTTGAAAGTGGCTACTCCGGCCTTCAAGTTTTCTGAGAAGTCATGGATTCTAAAATACTTCTTTAGTCCAAGCAGCCAGGCCTCCGCTTCCTCCCCCTTCTTTATTTCACCGTCGAAAGAGGGTGGTTTGTCCTTCTTGAATTCTTCGAGATTATGACTTTTATAATGATTTCTCTTCTTCCATTTTCTTCGGAAATAAGAACCAGTTCTGCTACTAGAATACCCCTCCGAGTCGCCAGTTTCCTTTCCAGAGGAATCATCTAACGCTTGTCCCTTATCTCGGGTGTGGACCTTTATCGAGGTGCTCTTCCCAGTGTGGCCACTTAAAAGACCATGTTTATGTATCTCAGGTGGACTTCGACTTTTCTTTGTCTGTCATCGGTCCACGTGACTGGCGTCAGGTCTATGTTGCAATTGTCTTTGTATGTCGAATAAACTCTATAGCAAGACTGCATTAATTTATGTTTGATTCTCTTTCTCTTTTATCAACCTCTCGTTGTCGGCCTTGTAGCTCTGTAGTTCGACCATGAGGCTCCTCACAGTCTCAGCTAGATATGGAGGGGTCTCTACTGCCCTCCTTTTGTCAGACTCTTCATCTCTATTGTGGGATCCATCCCCCACTTCGTGGTGCATCACCATTCTATGCGTTTGCAGTTTCCCGTGGTTGATCGTCCACTTGTGTGCAGGAAAAACACTTGTTGTTAGTCAATATTTATATTCATTCATAACAAGCACATAATTCATATTTTTCAAATGCATACACACAATAGGAATTTTTGTTCTTAACTTTGAATTTTGATAAAGGGGGTTAATATAGAGGATTACTCCTTTTAAGAGTACTTCAAAAGGAGTTCCTATGCAACTCGTTCAAGAGCCCAAGCAGGCCAAGTGTTGTAACAATGCTCTGATACCAATTTGTCACACACCCACTACACCAACTAAGATTTTTTTTTTTTGTCTTTTTTTCAAGGGACGGAATCCCTTAATTTCTACGGGCCTAGTGCAAACCATTCCTTCCCTTATCCTCCTCCAAGCGACCACAACCTGAACTTAGCACAAGTTCCTTTCACAGCTCGCAATTTGGAGAGTCAAGTCTCTCGTCTCCTCTTTCTCCAATCGTCGATACCTGAAATGTGATATGGGTATGGCTCCCTCCTCACTAGTGCCTGCTACATATAATTGTAGGCTAGGCTAAACACTAGCACTACTCACATCTCCCGACCTCGGGAGTTGGAGTAATGAGCCCTCGTGCTCCTCCTTTGCGAATCTCTGAAATGTGAAAGGTCAACGATGGGTTCTACTCACATATTGCGACCTCGTGAGTTGGAGTGTTGAGCCCTCATGCTCATCCTTTGTGAATCCCTGAGACACGATAAGTCAACAATGGGTTGACTCTTTCCCAAGCAACATGTGTCCACCACCTGTCACCTGCCTCCACCTTTCTCTGGGCACTTGTTGTTACACCACCTGTCAACCATGCGGTCCCCACCTAACAGATGTGCCATGTGTTTTCACGAGCCCTCGATGCTCGACACTTCGCGAATTCTACAGTCAAAAGGAAATTCTTTCAACCTTTGAACCCCCGATACGCGATACCACGTGGAGGTTCTGATCCAACGGTTCTCCCATGGCTTGGATCCAACCACCACGATCACGTCGCAATCTCGCAAATCGTGAGTTCGTGCAGTCCTACCCTTGACCACTCCAAGTCACGAGTCAGCGATATGTTACCCGACTTCCATGTGTCATATGTCGATAGACGGTTCTGAATGCTTCAGGATTTTCAAGACGTTGTCGAGTCCACTCTCCTGTCTATGTGAAGGTTAATATTGACGGTCAATAGAGCTCCGACAGGTCCTTGGATCTACGGTCCTATATCCCATCACTACTTGCGAAGGCTGAAAGGGTTGAGGTTTTAATGCCTGCGCTCCTCCTCTAGATCCATCGGTCTTGACAGATCTGGGGTATTTCTGAAAGGATTATGACCATTCGTCTACCAGAGGATGTGGTATTCTCTTTGGATAATTGGACTCGCTATCCTTTATGAGATTGAATCATGAAATTTAGCCTCCCAGAGCTTCAAACTCCCATGACTCCGAGACCTTAGAGAGATACTCTTTCTTGCATAAGGTTTCCAGACCTAGATCACATGAACCTTCAGACGGTTCTTGTGAAATTGTCCCTGATATTAGTCAAGTCTCTAGGTAAAGGTTCGGTACGGTTACAAGGTTTATGGGGTAATTCCCGGGGAAGAGTACTCTCGAGGAGCCTTCCCATAATATTACGAGAATCAAGCAAACAAGACTATTCTCGATGGAGCAAACTCATGCCCCAGACTTAATCATTTGTACAGAAACCAACTATGGCATGTAAGTATACACATGCTTCCATTAATTTCAGTCTAAAACACCAGGCAATCATTCCACACAGAAATCATTATGGGCATATAAACATGAGCATGTATTCATGATATTCAATTTAAAATACAAGGCATAAAACACTTATCATATCCACTTGGCGTGATGCGACTGCTGAGAGGGGTGCTCGTTTCCACCCAACCGTAGGCTCAGTGACTCCAAATGGATTTACCACTAGCCACCCCCGAGCTAGACCACGATGCTTTGAGATTCAATCTCCTACTTCCAACTCAATGGAAGTCAAGGATGAAGGTTAATCTACTTCTCCTGATACAGAAAAATAATCCAGGACAAAGGTTACTCTCCTTCTCCTATGTTCAGAACTCCCTATGTTTCCAGAGTTTCTCCGGTTCTCTTCCACGATCACTGTCACATACGCTCTCTCTCTCTCTACCCTTTACCACACTTTCTCTCTTGCCTTTTCTCTGCAATATTGCGTGTGGCACGAATTTCCCCATCCGTGGTCAGGTCTGAGAGATTTTACATATGGGTGGTTCACCCCCATCCCCTCATTAACTCTTGAGGAGCCTCCCCACCTACCAATCTGACAGGAAATCCATTCTAGGGTCAGAGAGTTGCTTTGGTCTTTGAGCAAGTAAAAACCAGTACGGTACTGGCTCGGTGGAAGTTAACGCAACCATTCTAGGTCCCTTCCACCACCTCCCATTATCCATCGTGGTCTCTTTTAGCACATCCCCCTCCCAGCAGTCATGCAACACATATTCATAACATAATTTACATTCATCGACCTTTTATACAAAGGTCCATCAAATCAAACATTCACATCTTTGATTTTTCCATAGTTCTTGGCCAATATAATTATTTTTATAGACTGGGGGAAACAGGGTGTTACAATGACCCAAAATCTTCGTCATTTCGGTTGATCCATCCATCAGTCGTCAGCGATTTCTCTTGATGAACTTTGACACTTAGAAAAATTTCAACTTTTCTTTGATTGATCTAGATCATTGATCTGATCACTTTCACAACCCCCAATTTAATCTTAGTCATTGATCTCATCAACCTTTCAAATCGTTGAATCCTTATGAATTTTTAAATGTATCATAGTGAATCTCAGTTGTCAATCATGATATCATACATGATCTCAGTTGTTGATTCTCCAAACTGCTTGTAACTCTATAGGCAGCCATTAAAACTCATATGTTGACCATTCCAGGTCGAATTTTGATCTACAATTTCACCGCTCTACTCCATTAACCTTGTTAAACCGTCCAGAGTCATTCAAACTCATATTTTTCCCACGGATTTGGGGATATCTCTCTAAATTCTCTGTTGTTCCCCAAATTGGTCACAAAAAAAATCAGTAACAACGAATTTCACCAATTCGTTTAGGTCTGAGCCCATACAAGTCTGGTGTTTGAACCATAATATTTGATACCATAATGAAATGTCCCCCAGACCAACCATGGGACATTACGGTGCGGAATAAACATAAAAATGAAATTTATGCTAACTAAGTTAATTATTTTACTATTAGCCAATTTCCTGTAGCTTACGGCTACGAATTTAAAACATATTTAGCTAATGTTTATAACCATAAAATAGATGCATCTAAATCATATCAAAGTAACATGAATGCAGCTTAATCATTCACACACAAAAAATATAAATCATTCTCAAATACACAAAGATAATGCACAGAAATAACACATGTGAACAACATGGAAACAATATAAAACACTTATCTTTAAACAAGAGTTGTGCAACCAGCTGCTTGGGACAAACGTTCCACCCAACCATTGACTGACTGTTCCAAATCTCAACAGCCAGTCACCCCAAATATGAGGCTAGCAATCCACAAAAGAGGGTGGTCTCTCACAGTCCACTCACAGCTCATAAAACTCACAACCCAACAGATATTCTCCTACAACTATTCTGATTTTCCCACTAGCTCTTTTCCTATTGACCTGTCCAACCCAAGGAATGCACCCCTTCACTGATATCAGTCCCTCAGGCGTCCCATTCCTTTATTAGGGTCTCTCTGGCACGGGCAGCTGGAAACTCAAGGGAAACTGATGCTAGGAAAAATATCAGCAAACCAACAACAAACACTTGTTTTTTTGGTGTAACTCACACAGGAGTTCACTCTTCAAGTCTGACAACATGGATCTTCAGTTTTCCAACTCGAATTCACTCCAATTATTCTCCAGCATGCTCTAGAAATCACTCTCCATGGCTGCACCAGCTCCCAACTCTCTATTTTTCTCTCTACTTGCTTCTCATGCACCATATTGATTGTCCAAAAACTTGTTGAGGTGTTCTTACGGCATATGAGGTTTCCTTCCGAAAAATCCACTCCGAATGCTTCATTTCGGAGTCTTTCCAACCATGTTCGAGGGGATATCTTTGATGCCTTAACTCCAAACATCCCATCGATCAATGGTCGCGATCTCTTCAGATCAACGGTTGTTTTTCTTTGTTGACCAACACAGGGTCTATAGATTCATGATTGTTCGCTCTAAGGACTTAGCCATTTTTCGAGTTCTGCAAGACTTCGATTTTGACTTTCAAAAACTCAAGACGATTCTACGACTATTCCAAACTATCAAACTTAAGTATAAATCCTCACATGATTTGTAGGATCTCCACACAGTGAAAATATAGAGTATTCGAGCAGTTAGCAGTTTGAATTTATTCATTTTTATGATTTAACCAAGCAATAGTAAACGTCATAACATAACTCATCTTACAGCATTCAAAATCATAAGTTAAGTACATAGACTTTTTCTTAGATTCAAACATTCATACATGTTATCATACAATTGTTTCATTCATGAGCATTCATATAAATTCACTCATAGTTGGATCCAATACAGATGAACACTTATCTGATAAGGAAATAATCCAATCCAATTGACTAAGAGAGGACGCCTTTCGTCTGAACCTTGGGCCTTGTTGTAGAGTCACTTCCTACAACATTCCACCCCCATGCCAATCCATGATACCACCAAGGAAATTTACTCAACAGGGTTATGATACTGTGACAATCCAGGAAGGTTACTCTCCTTCCTCCTCTAACACAACAGAAGTTTCCACCTCTCACTGAGCTTCAGGTCTCTACAAGTTTATCAAGTAATTTCTCAACTGGATTTCATCTACACAAGGGAGTCCCTTCTTTTCTCAATAGTCCCTCAATGACCTCCCCTTACTAGTGTTGGTTTCTATCCAGTAAGCACCAATTTGCAGCCCATTATTTCTCCAATTCATGAATCTATGTCTTCTCTGTCCAGGGTGATCATCAATAACTTAGACAAGCTTCCAATTTTCTTTCAGAAATACATTCTTTTCTTTCTCAATCAACACATCCACACTTCTCTGAGCCTTTTATGTTGTTGTATTCTTCTGTCTCTGGGTGCATTCTTTATTATGGGGTCTCTCCTCCTATACAAAAAAATACCTTATTGTATGTGCTCCCCCTCCAGTCTTCTTCTCCATCCCCTCGGGATCTCTACAGCATCCTGTAGATGCAACCTATAGTCTTCCCTTGATAATTTGAAGGGACAGTTCCATGGTACATTCCCTCATCAATTATTCAATTGGCCATTATCTCTCTGTATGGGCCAAATGCCACAGTCATTACTACTCAACCACCTCTTTGACCTTCTCCTAATGGTCACGTTATCTCTTCATGAGTCTGGTGTGTTCGTAGGTGAAGTTATCATGCTAGTAAACATAAATTAACCTGTTGTGCAAGCTTCCTATTTTCTTCACTGATGCATCTGAGCTCTGCTTCAATCCACCAGTCCCTCTAACTCATCAATTTCCTCTGGTGTATCATGGCCAGTACTTATCAAGGTTGTTCCCTCTCAGTCAGCAGTTTGGTGTTTATATTAAATCAAAACACAATTACATTCCTTGTAATGTTAACATATGAAGTTTGTGCATAATTACAATGTTGGGAGGAAATAGGGTGTTACATGCACTATGCCTTTGTGTTGATCTATGTTGATATGGTCAATTATTTTCATTTCTTATGATTGATTCTATAATAACCAATTAAAGTGGTCAAAATATGTTCAATACTTATTCACACCCCCCCCCCACTCTCAGTATTGGTGTATATTCCAACAAGTTGCAACTAATACTCATGGATATGGTCATAGATTAATGATTTACCTATGCAATTAATCCTAAAAATGATATCTAATATGTTGTATTATGGAATCCCCTCTATGATTAAATAATAAGAGTGAAGGGAGATCTAACTAGATAGTTCATAAGGCACAATACTTTATTGTGATGAAAACTCCATAGTTAAGCATGCTTGAGCTAGAGGCATCTTGGGATGGGTGACAACCTGTGAAGTCTTGGTTACTGGGTGCAATCCCCAGAAGTGATGATTGATGTTATGTAATTCATTTTGATATGATTGATGTTATGTAATTCATTTTGATAGTTTTAATCCCACTTATTCACCCCTATGAGCATCACCTGATGCAATGAGTGCTAAGTGGACTATTCAAAACATGAGAATTGTTGGTCAATTGTGACTAATACTCATGGATATGGGTCATAGATTAATGACCTACTCTATACATTTAATCCCAAAAATGATATCTAACATGTTCTTTATGTTGATGACCTTATCCTCACTAGTAGTAACCTTGAACGTTTAACCCATGTGAAATCCATCCTTAAAAAGAAATTTGAAATGACAAATTTAGGCTATTTGCATTATTTCCTTGGCCTCCAAGTATTGCAAACCAAGGAAGGATTTTTTATTTCTCGATATAAGTATGCATGCGACCTTCTTCATCGCTTTCACATGGATGATTCTAATCCAGCCTCTTCTCCCTTCCAGTTTGGATTCAAACCTGTTGTCACCTATACTACTCTCGAAGTTGATGCCACTTTTTACTATCAATTAGTTGGTAACCTCATATATTTGACTCGTACCCATCATGATATTTCCTTTTTTGTTGGTATTTTTTCCTGGTTTATTCAAACACACCATGAAATTCATTGGAAAGTAGCTAAAAGGATACTTCGATATGTCTAGGGTACATTTCAGTTTGGGATACATTACAATTCAAGGGGGACTCCTTTGTTTGTTGGTTTCACTGATTCAGATTGGGCCTGTTATCACTCCAAGAAACCCTTTGTGGTTGTAGACCAAAGGTGCTTGGTAACTTAAGAATATGATATGTAGGTGTGCTTGGAACAATGGGATCACTCAATGATTAATGTAATAGACAACTCATCATACATTCAAATGAAACAGTGCTTTTAGAAAACAATAATCGGACTAGATATTTTAAAGAGGGGATGAAGAATACTAATCCTGATTGCCAAATACAACTAGGTGTAGGGCTTGATACAAGGTAGTAAGAAATCCTTCACTTCAAATTTATGAGCTTAATAAAGAGATGACAGTCTTTAAAAGCTAAGATAAACTGAAATAAAGTACAAAAACAAGATGCATGAGCAATTCTGATATTGAAAGCAAAAGGAGACTGTAATTCTATTATCCAATAAGAGTCTATACAGTAGCCAAAATGTATTCCCAGTTTGAACCCCTATCTCTTAGAAAAGATAGGCATTTATAGCCTTTTACAATCGGTTTTTAAGATCCTGAAAACTTGGATCTGTATCTAAAAATAGAAAATAAAACTAACTAAATGCAATTGATAAACAAAGACTAGTTCCTAGAACTCGAACTGTCTTCTATGTCAATCTTGACATCTTTTCTTCATCATCTTTAGGACTCTGTTGTGTCGTGGAAGGGTAAAGTCACCTGTCTTCTGTAGTTGGACTCATTTAATTAACCATAATCGAAAATTTAGTTTACCAATTTAGCATTTGGTCTTCAAAATCTCCACGAATCTCTGATGTTGAGTGTTTCTTGATTAAGTGGTTAATCCTTTGATACTCAAAAAACCCTTTTAAATACTTGGAAATTTCCTTGCTCCAGCTTATCTTTCAAAAAATTGATTTTGTTCTTTCACCAGCTAATTCACCTTACGATCTGTTGGTTAGCTAGTGAAAGTCCTTCCTTTCACCAGCTAACTGGTTGTAAATTTACCCTTTGCGTTGGTGAAAGTTCTGTCTTGGCCAAAAAGGAAACTTCCACCTCCAAAACTGTTGTTTTAACAAAAACTTAGTGTGTCTTTGATTTATCTCCTTGCATATTCATAGCAACCTGGGCCAGTACCTATTTATCTGGATGTGACTTATGCTTCTTCTTCAATTTCTTAATTTTCCTCTTAAGGCGTTTTGCTAACCACCATAAACTGTTATAGTCCTTGGTGATTTTCTTCTTTCTCTTTTTTTCTTTGACACTCTCATGGGCCAACTTCTCAAATGTTGCATTTGTCTCTGCAAAATTGTCAGACAGGGATTTGTGTCTTGCCTTGATTACTCTTTCCAAAACCTCCTATTGAGCAATCACCTCTTTCAGTTGCTTAATTTTTTGTGATTTATTTGACTTTTTGCTCTTTGATGTTTCACCTTCATCAATGGGAGTAAAATTCTCACAGTCTTGTGCAATTTCCATGGAATGTTTAGGGATTTTAATGGCTGGACTTTCATCTTCTTTCTCTGGCTCTGTTTTCGAGTCTATGTATGGTAGATTTAAAATATTTGTCTTTTTTACTGTAGGCTGCTCTGAATTGGTTTCAAATTCTAATTTTTTCTTTGCTCTTTGAGACTTTATGCTGGAAATCCTATCCTCTTGTGGTCTTGGAAGAGATATCCTCCTCCTTGAGTTGCTCTGAGGAGTTAATTGCTTTTTCCCATCTTTCTTCTGCTCATTCATGGGCTGAGTTTGGGTCTCAAAACCTTCCCAAAAAAGAAAATGTTGCCAAATCCTTCCTCTTTGTCTTAGTTCTTCTAGGATTATCAATTTGATCAAGCCAAAATGACAAAGAGTGTTTTTCATACTTAGAGGTTCAGCCCTAATCTTGTTACATACTTTGGTTAGGATTTTGTGAAAGAAGAAAGGTAAATTCAGGAGATTTTTCCTTGTGAAATGATCTAAGAGTTTGAAATGATATAGCATCAGCTTATCATACCTGCCTTCTGAGGTTATATAGAGTTGAATGCCTTTGAACAGGTCCTGCCATTCGTCCTCTAGATGAGAAACTAGCATGCTTTTCTTCCAGGTGATATTTCTGAATTTTTCCTTAAGGTATGCTCTGAAATTCAAATTCTTGGTTATTGTTGTCTTAAACCAGCTCTGGCCTGATCTAGGTAAGCTAGTTGTTGTGGCAATGGTGGCTTCAACAACTATCATTTCTACAAAACCTAGACTAGCTCTGTTTCCATCATATGATTTCGTGAATTCTTCGGCTGTTGTTTGGTGGCAACCATTTTGTAACCTTTCAACATAACCCATGTAGCCTGCGTCTGAGAAACGTTTTTGCACATCCGGATGTGACTGTAAGAAAGACAGGCTGTCCAATTCTTTCCTCAGTAATAAACCACTCTGTTTCCTTGCCATCTATAACTCGAACCTCGAACAATTTGCAAACAATGTCACGACAGTTTCCTAATTGAGCCAAGGTTTGGCACTGGTAAAAACTCTCGCTATTGCCAATCCAAATATGGAACCATAACATATTTCCTATGAACGATGTGTGTTCAAAATATGAAGTGTCTATTTGATGTCGCTGGCTGAGTAGTACTGCTCCTTTACCTGTGTTGATGAATGTGAATTCGTCATCTCCAACGCCATCATTGTTGAAGCATGCATTCATGAACACGATCCGCCATAATATCTGATTTAAACGTGCATAACATAATCCTCATCATCATTCACTTCCACCAGCGCCTCATAATAATTATGTGACATGTGTCGGATGTGTCACCTATTCAATTTCTGAAACCGTGGAAGAAAAATACATGTTTCGTGCTTTCACCAGCTAACTGTCTATGGGAAAGTACTCCTTAATCATTGAAACTCATCGCTTTCACCATCTAACATCAACCTTGCAACACGCGTTAGCTGTTGAAAATCTTTTCACGAAATTTTATAGAAACAACCTTTATGGATCAACTTATTTCTAAGGCATGAATTTATTCACCTAAGTTTTGACACTAGAAGAAATTAAAAACAAATAGAGAAAACTATAAATGACCATGCTATCACCTAAAAAATGAAACCAAGTGACTGATTCATTTTGGGAGCTAATATTTGGCTCCAACTGGGATGGATACCTCCCTGTGAGGTCACCAAGAACCTAGTTAGACTCAGTAGCCTTTATTACAATTTGAAAAATTGAAAAATTGTTTTTCTCAGTACCATTGGGCATGGAGTTATTCAAGTAATAAGAACAGAAACAGAACTGAAAAGAATATGTACAAGTAAAACAGGGATTTAAGAAAAGCCTTATGAAAAGTAGGTCTTTAGAAAACGCCCATTGAAAGGGCCACCTGCTACTTCTTCGCCTGCAAGATTTTGGAGAACGAAGGTATTGTTCTGCTGAACTGTTGTTATGACAAAAGGACCTGTCCAAAGAGCATCAAATTTGTCGTGTTTCCCCTTCTCTTGCCTTGCTGCATCCCATTTTAAGACCAGTTCCCCTGTTTTGAAAAAAATTGTTTTGACTTTCTTGTCGAAAATTTCCTTGATCTTTTCTTGGTGTAATTTTGTCTTTTCCATAAGCTGCTCTCTATCTTGCTGCAACTCTACCAAATTATGGATCCTTCGAGTTAGATCACTTGGTTTAGAGTTAGTTTCTTGTAAAAACTTTGCAACTGGCAGTGCAAGTTGAACATGAAATTTGGCTTCAGTACCATATACCAATTTGAAGGGGGATGTGCCAACTGACTTTTTATTTGTAACCCTGTCAGCCCACAAAGAAAATTTTAACTTGGAATCCTAGCCTCTAGTATTTTGTTCAAGCAGCTTCTTTATAATTATGACTAAACTCTTATTCGATGACTCAGCTAAGCCATTTCCTTGTGGATAGTAAGCAGTGGAATATACTAGCTGAACTCCCAGCTCTTCACATAGTTTTACCAAGTGTTTATCTTTGAATGCAGCAACGTTTTCAGTGACTATTCTCTTAGGGCAAACAAATCTGGCGAATATGTTTTCTTGCAAAAAATTAATGATGACAGTGTGATTGGCATTTCTGGTAGGAATGGCCTCAATCCACTTTGTAAAATAATCGGTGGCAACAAGGATCCATCTGTGTTGACTGCTAGAAGGCAGGCGAATCTCACCTATGAAGTCCAGACCCCATTGTTGGAAGGGACATGTGACAACGATAGGTCTGAGGGGCAGGGCTGTTAGTTGTTGTTTGCCTGCAAACCTTTGGCACTTGTCACATGTTCTCAAAAAATCACACCCATCTAAAAATAAGGATGGCCAGTAATAACCAGCTCTTAATATTTTATGTGCGGTAGTATTCCAATAGTGATGTCCTCTGCATTCACTATTATGGAATTCAGTCATGATCTTAGCTCCTTCCTCTTGGTTTATGCACCTCAATAATAAACCTATTGGATTTTTCCAGAACAATAAGCTGCTATTGATGTAGAAATTCATGGATTTGAGCTTTAAAGCCCTTCCTTGTGTTTTTGTGAAATCTGAAGGGACTGATAAAGTTTGCAGAAAATGAATAATGTGGTTGTACCATTTTCAATTAGCTAGGTGAGCTGAGACCTGCATTTCCTCACTTCCTTTATCCTCTGAAGAATGAACATTATCTGCATTTACACTTACCAAATTTATCTCAAGCAGTTTACAATTTTCTTTGGCAAGAATTTTGGCAAGGCCTTGACCTTTCACAAGTTTTGTCGGTTTAATTTCAACATCAAATTCAATTAACTTTGCTATCCACTTACTCCTTTTTCCATCTATGTCGGGTTGTATAAGCGCATCTTTAACTAAACTAGAAGGTATGTCAGCTATTACCTTGGCTTGAAGGATGTAAACTGTGAAAGCTTTTAATGACTTGATGAGTGCATATGCTTGTTTCTCCAATAATTCATACTTCACCTCTGCATCCCTCAAGACTTTACTGAAGAAGGCAACTGGTTGCTCCTGATCATCGGCATTTCTCTGCAATAGTATTGTTGCAATTGTATCTTTTGAAGCAAATGAAAATATATAAAACTCCTTGGCGAAATCGGGGCTGACTAAAACAGGGGTTGTCATAATGGCTTCCTTGATAGCATTGAATGACTATTTGGCTTCTTCGGTCCATTTTACTTCGGAATTCTTTCTTAACATAGAAGTGATATGCTTTGTGAGCTCTGCAAAGTTTTCTATAAACCTCTTGATAAAGTTTATAGTCCCAAGAAAAGACTGAATGTCCTTCTTTGATCTAGGAAGAGACAAACTTTTAATAGATTCTACTCTTTTTGGGTTGATCCTCACCCCATTAGCTGAAACAATATGTCCAAGTAATTTCCCTTCCTTGAGTGCAAAATTTGATTTTTTATGATTAAGAGAAATGCCATACCTTCGACATTTTAGGAATGTCTTTTTCAAGTGCTGCAAATGATGTTCATGGCTTCTTGAAAAAATAGTAATGTCATCAAGATATATCAGGACGAATTTGTCTTTCTCCCCAACGAAAGCAATGTCCATCACCCTTTGGAATGTCGCTCCTGCATTCATCAATCCAAAAGGCATCTTTTCATACATAAACGTACCCCATGGAGTGGTAAAGGCATTCTTTTCTTTATCGTCCTGATGGACAGCGATCTGGTTGTATCCGGAAAACCCATCAATAAAAGACATCACCTTTGATCCTGACACCTTCTACAAAATATGTTCCATTTTGGGCAACGGGTAGTTGTCCTTCCTTGAGAACTTATTCAAATTTCTGAAATCTACGCAGAGTTTGATCTCTCCATTCTTCTTTCTGACCAACACAAGATTTGCAATCCATTCTAAGTATCTGAGAGGTATGATAATGCGGGCATCCAATAGTTTTATGATTTCCCTTTCCATTGTAGGCAACAACATAGGATTAATAGATCTAAGTTTCTACGTAAATGGTTTGGTATCTTTGTTCAAGGGGATCTTGTGCTGAATTACCTATGTGTCGAAAGTATTCAAGTCATCATATTACCAAGCAAAGATGTCAACAAACTCCTTTAACAATTCACCATAATCAGCCTTTTGTTTTTCAGTCAAATGTGAAGCTAAGTTGACATATTTAGTATCCGGTTCACTGGCTACATTATACTACAAAACTTCTGAATCTTTTTCCCCCTTTTCCAATTTGATAGCTACATCATTGTTATCAAAAAGCTTTTCTAAAGGGACCAAACCTTTAGGAATTCTGTTGGTGGACAGATGTACTATTTCATGTGCTGCAATTTTGCTTCTGAATTTTGGCTTCTCAGCTTCATCGTCATGTTCATTTTCCTAATCAATTTGCAAATCTGCAAATTCATCTATTACTACAAGAAATCTAGTGAGTTCAGCATCATCCTCAAAAACCTTCCATAATTTTACATTGTCAGGGAGGGATGGCCTGTACTTAACTTGAATTTTGTAATTCAATTTATGAGGTAGAGGAGGTATAAAAGCACATGCTGACATGGCTAATGCATCAGCCAATTCATTCATTGCTCTGGGTACATATGAAATTTTGAAATCTGTAAAAGTATGAATTGCCCTCAAAACTTCATCTCTATATGGTTTCAGCCTGACATGTTTTGCTTGAAAGGACTTATTTACTTGCTGAATGATTAAATTTGCGTCTCCGAATACATGTAATCTTTTAATCTCCATCTCTTTGGCTGCATTTAACCCCAGGAGTAGTGCCTCATACTCTGCAATATTGTTAGTCACTTCAAAATCAAGCTTAAAGGACAAATGAGAAGTTTTCTTTGAAGGAGAAATCAATACCACCCTTGCTCTTGCTGATTCTTTGGTACAAGCACCATCAAAGAACATGGTCCAAAGATCATCTTATGCTACTTCTGTGGACTGAACTGCGGGCTTCCTAAGTAGCAATGCATCTTGTAATGAATCATCAATTTGTAAAATGCAAGATCCCATACCTGTGTCGATAGAATAGATAGGATGGTTGGATGGATTTTGTTCGTCACTGATTACATATGCCAGTTGTGATTCCATGTATAAACTTCTGTTTACCCCTCCAAAAACAGGGATAGTAGCATAGGATAGATCCATTTGAAGAGTGTCACCTAGCCTCTTCATCCACGATTTTGATAACAAGAATCCAAATTTAGGTGGGATGTATGCCACTACTATATCCATAACCATTGTTTTCATGGATGCTTGGGTTAAAGTTACAGCCAAGTCCTTGATGATTCCGAGACATTTGACTTTTCGAGAGTCAAAAGAGAAAAGATTGTGGTAAGACTTAGTGATCTCTAGCCCAAGCTCATCCATGATCGCCTTTGGCATTAGGTTGTGAGAAGCACTGGAGTCTAACAAACAGTTATGTAGTGTTTTCTCATGAATATTTAGAGAGATGTAAAAAGGAGGACAACTTTCATCTCTATCTTCTATCATTTGACCCAGTGTAATGGTTGGTTTTTCATCATATATATTGAGAATATCAGCAGAAGAGGATATAGATTTGGGATCCAGAATTTTGAGGATATCTCTCTTGAATGTTTAATTTTTCATTAACTCAACCAGAGGGATGGGAATTTTAATTTTCTGTATTTCAGCCTCAAAATTAAAAGAATAGGAGACTTTATCAGAGACTTTTACCTCATTTAAAGGATCTTTCTGAATACTTTGTTGGTCAGCAGAGGTCTGACTTTTCTGAATTTGTTGCTTGACAAGGACAACAGTCTTCTTGGGAGGAGCTGATGCCTTTTCTTTTGAAGGATCTGTTTGTTGATTCTCTGATGTATGATTTTTTTTCTTAATAGAGGCTATGCTCTTTTTGGGAGAGGCTGGTGTGTTCTATTGGGAAGTATCAGACTTAGATCGGACATTATATATGTTCTTTTCTTTCGTTGAAAAAATGCCATCATCAACGGAATTATCCTTTGTCTGTTCACTCATCAATGCCTCTTCATAGTTGTGTTGTGTCAGATAAGATTTCCCTGTCTATTCTCCAACACAATGAATATTATCTTCTCCATATTCTTGATAATCACCTTCATCTTCATCCATCACGACATTCCGAAGAGGAGCCTTTATCCTCTGATCCTCAGCAGGATTCCTTTCTCTTTGCAAAATCTGCGTTGGTTGATTATTTCTTTTGAAGTTGTTAGGATTTTGATTTGGGTTTCTACCTGGATAATCATAAGTTCCCCTTCCCTTTACAGGCTACTTATTTTCAATTTTGAGCGTAGATATCTCAGAGGTTTGAGACTCTAACATCTTAGCCATTTTATCTAACTTTGGGTCAGCACTTGATGAAGAAGGAGCTTCATTTCTTGGCCTTCTCCTATCAGAGTTTCCATTTAGCTTTTGAGCAGACAAAATATTTGATTCCACCTCAAGGGAAGCATCTTGCATCAGAGATAGTGTAGGTGACCTCCTTTCTCTCAACAATAAAGAGAACTATGAGTCAAAAGAATCAGAATATGTGATTTTGGCAGAAGCATCTGAAGGTTTTATCTCTGCTAGTATTTTACTGTACATCCGGTTAAACCTTTTAGTGAAATCAAAGACTGACTCACCATTTTGTTTCAATAGATTTCCAAATTCTGTGATATAGTATAGAAAATATCTTCTATCACCCCAGTGTTTTAAGAAGGTATCATCCAATTTCTCAATCCCAGCTATGGAACCAGCAGGGAGTTCTTTGAACCATTTCCTAGCATGGCCATCTAAGCTCTGGACAAAAACTCGTGTCCAAACATCTTCCTCCTCAATATTAAGGTTTTTAGCATAACTGTAGAAAGCCTCAATATGTTCTTCAGCAGACACATCGCCCTCACCTGTGAATTTGGGCATATACTTCTAATAGTCTCCTGTTGGCATAGTTGATACTGGGTTTGGCAATATAAGTGGTGCATACCTAGCAGCTAGGATTTGTTGCATCTTAGTCAAAGGAGGTGGTGCAGCCATAATGATTAGGGGTGAGAGAGGTGATAGTTTCTTCATTGATTCCTCAACACTGGGGGAATGTGAGGGAGGTGAATCTTCTAATGGAAAAGAGGTCTGATATGAGGCTCTATAAAAATTTGCAAGCTATTCAGCTAAGTTTTCTTCACCTTTAGCAGACAGCTCTTGAAGAAGATGTTCAACAGCAAGGAGGCTAGTGTAAATGTTTAAATGATCTTCTTTCTACTGTGAATGAAAAGACTCAAGAGAAGAAGAACCATGATTTATTTCTAAAGTCTTAGATGCTTTTTCAACCAATTTTGAATCTGTCAATTCATCATCATTGCTATTTTCCTGTTGATAAAAAGGACTTTGTTCTTCTACAGTAGTTACAGTTGTTTTTTCATCAGCACTATTGGAAAACAATTCAAATTTTTCTGTAGTAGATTTTCCAGAACTAAAGAGAGGGTTACCTTCTGTATCTGCTTTTGAAGCTTGACTCTAAATTGTTTTTCCTCTTCTGAGAATTAGTTCTGGATTGGGCACTGCTGTGACAGGTGATTCTTGTGGATTCTCCCTAGTACTGATCCTCTTAGGAGCCAGGATAAACTTGTGGAGTCACCAGATAGATATTTGCAACCAATAAAATGTCTAATCTTTTTCTATCATCACAGATCAGCTCTGTGTCGTATCCCAGGAAAGAAGAGCTTAAATTTCATTTTCCCCGGCAACGGCGCCAATTTGTTATCACTCCAAGAAACCCTTTGTGGTTGTAGACCAAAGGTGCTTGGTAACTTAAGAATATGATATGTAGGTGTGCTTGGAACAATGGTATCACTCAATCATTAATGTAATAGACAACTCATATACATTTAAATGAAACAGTGCTTTTAGAAAACAATAATCAGACCAGATATTTTAAAGAGGGGATGAAGAATACTAATCCTGATTGCCAAATACAACTAGGTGTAGGGCTTGAAACAAGGTAGTAAGAAATCATTCACTTCAAATTTATGAGCTTAATAAAGAGATGACAGTCTTTAAAAGTTGAGATAAACTGAAATAAAGTACAGAAACAAGATGCATGAGCAATTATGATATTGAAAGCAAAAGGAGACTGTAATTCTATTATCCAATAAGAGTCTATACAGTAGCCAAAATGTATTCCCAGTTTGAACCCCTATCTCTTAGAAAATATAGGCATTTATATCCTTTTACAATCGGTTTTAAGATCCTAAAAACTTGGATCTGTATCTAAAAATAGAAAATAAAACTAACTAAATGCAATTGATAAACAAAGACTAGTTCCTAGAACTTGAACTGTCTTCTATGTCAATCTTGACATCTGTCTTCATCAGCTTTAGGACTCTGTTGTGTCGTGGAAGGGTAAAGGCACCTGTCTTCTGTAGTTGGACTCTTTTAATTAACCATAATCGAAACTTTAGTTGACCAATTTAGCATTTGGTCTTCAAAATATCCACGAATCTCCGATGCTGAGTGTTTCTTGATTAAGTGGTTAATCCTTTGATACTCTGAAAACCCTTTTAAATACTTGAAAATTGCCTTGCTCAAGCTTAGCTTTCAAAAATTTATTTTTTTCTTTCACCAGCTAATTCACCTTACGATCTGCTGGTTAGCTGGTGAAAGTTTTGCCTTTCACCAGCTAATTGGTTGTAAATTTACCCTTTGCGCTGGTGAAAGTTCTGTCTTGGCCAAAAAGGAAACTTCCACCTCCAAAACTATTGTTTTACAAAAAACTTAGTGTGTCTTTAATTTATCTCCCTACATATTCATAGCAACCTGGGCCAGTACCTGTAGATCTGGATGTGACTTATGCTTCTGCTTCAATTTCTTAATTTTCCTCTTAAGGCGTTTTACTAACCACCATAAATTGTTATAGTCCTTGGTGATTTTCTTCTTTCTCTTTTTTTCTTTGGCACTCTCACGGGCCAACTTCTCAAATGTTTCATTTGTCTCTACAAAATTGTCAGACAGGGATTTGTATATTTCCTTGATTACTCTTTCCAAAACCTCCTGTTGAGCAATCACCTCTTTCAGTTGCTTAATTTTTTGTGATTTCTTTGAATTTTTGCTCTTTAATGTTTCACCTTCATCAATGGGAGTAAAATTCTCACAGTCTTGTGCAATTTCCATGGAATGTTCAAGGCTTTTAATGGTTGGACTTTCATATTCTTTCTCTTGCTCTGGCTGGAGTCTAATTTTTTCTTTGCTCTTTGAGACTTTATGCTGGAAATCCTATCCTCTGGTGGTCCTGGTAGAGCTCTCCTCCTCCTTGAGCTACTCTTAGGAGTTAATTGCTTTTTCAAAGCTTTCTTCTGCTCATTCATGAGCTGATTTTGGGTCTCAAAACCTTCTCAAAAAAGAAAATGTTGCGAAGTCCTTCCTCTTTGTCTTAGTTCTTGTAGGATTATCAATTTGATCAAGCCAAAATGACAAAGAGTGTTTTTCATACTTAGAGGTTCATCCCTAATCTTTTTACATACTTTAGTTAGGCTTTTGTGAAAGAAGAAAGATAAATTCAGGAGATTTTTCCCTCTGAAATGATCTAAGAGTTTGAAATGATATAGCTTCAGCTTATCATACCTACCTTCTGAGGTTATATAGACTTGAATGCCTTTGAAAATGTCCTGCCATTCGTCCTCCAGATGAGAAACTGGCATGCTTTTCTTCCAGGTGATATTTCTGAATTTTGGCCTTAAGGTATGCTTTGAAATTCAAATTCTTGGTTACTGTTGTCTTAAACCATCTCTGGCCTGATCTAGGTAAGCTGGTTGTTGTGGCAATGGCGACTTCATCAACTATCATTTCTATAGAACCCAGACTAGCTTTATTTCCATCATATGATTTAGCGAATTCTTCAGTTGTTGTTTGGTGGAAACCATTTTGTAACCTTTCAACATAACCCATGCAGCCTCCATTTGAGAAATGTTTTTGCACATCCGGATGTGACTGTAAGAAAGACAGGTTGTCCAATTCTTTCCTCAGTAATAAACCACTTCATTTCCTTGCCATCTGTAACTCAAACCTCGAACAATTTGCAAACAATGTCATGGCAGTTTCCTGATTGAGCCAAGGTTTGACACTGGTAAAAAATCTTGCTATTGCCAATCCAAATATGGAACCATAACATATTGCCTGTGAACGATGTGTATTCAAAATATGAAGTGTTGATTTGATGTCGTCAGCTAAGTAGTACTGCTCCTTTACTTGTGATGATGAATGTGAATTCATCATCTCCAACGCCATCATTGTTGAAGCATGCATTCATGAACACGATCCGCCATAATATCCGATTTAAAAGTGTATAACAGAATCCTCATCAGCATTCGCTTCCACCAGTGCCTCATAATAATTATGTGATGTGTGTCGGACGTGTCACCTTTTCAATTTCTGAAACCGTGGAAGAAAAACACGTGTTTCGTGCTTTCACCAACTAACTGTCTTTGGGAAAGTACTCCTTAATCGTTGAAACTCACCGCTTTCACCAGCTAACATAAACCTTGCAAGCAACATGCGTTAGCTGTTGAAAATCTTTTCACGAAATTTTATAGAAACAACCTTTATGGATCAACTTATTTCTAAGGCATGAATTTATTCAACTAAGTTTTGACACTAGAAGAAATTAAAAACAAATAGAGAAACCTATAAATGACCATGCTATCACCTACAAAATGAAACCAAGTGATTGATTCATTTTGGGAGCTAACAGGGCCAACGACCCTAATGATTAAAAGTCTATTGCAGGTTATGTTTTAAGCCTTAGTTCTAGACCTGTCACTTGGGATTGTAAGAAACAATAGGTTATTTCTCTTTCTTCGGTAGAAGCAGAGTACCGAGAAGCGGTTAATGCAAGTCAAGAAGCCTTGTGGATTTGATATATCATTTCAGAGTTTGGATTCTAGAAGCAGCATCCGACCACCCTTTGTACAATAATAAAGTGCCATTAAGCTCACCAAATATCCAATTCAAAATCATCATAGCAATCACATCAAGATATACATGCACTTCAGCAAAAATCTCATTCATGATCGAGTTATTGAAGTGTTATTTTTCCCTACATAAGATCAAGTTGCAGACATTTTCACAAAGTCTCTTACAAAAGTGAAGTTTTCCAAACTTCGATTTATGTTAGGAGTTTGGGAAGTTGTCATTAAAGGGGGTATAGGCTCTAATTCCTCCTTCCTTCTCCTATTGTGTCACATTTGTAAATCCTTCAATCCTATCTTGAGTTGTTCTTAGGGGGGGGTGTTAGGATATTTATACACTTAGGAGTTAGTGAAGATCAACTTGGTCTAATGTGTCGTTAGGTTAACGTGTGTTCCTTAGTGTGTTTCTTTAGTATGCATTTGTAATTATGTAATATGATGGTCAGAATATGTTCTTGACATAGATTTATTTGATGATTCATATTCTCCTTGATCTTAATGACTACATTGATCTGTGTCTTAACACCTTATTGGTCCATGATATCTATTTAAAGAGCATGGAGGGTCATTTATCAATGTGATTGTGAGAAACTCTCTTGTAATATTTTTCTTTTGCATTAATAAATTGCCTCAACTAGCCATGTTGGATGTGTGCATGGATGTTTCCCCACATTGGGGTTTTACAATGTAAGAACATCGATGTGTTTATCTCTGATCTGATAGTGTGATTGGTTAGTGAAGCTATTCATCCACATTTGGAATACCTTGTGTTTTCAAACACCAGTGAGTGATCAATTGTCAAAGTATACAGAGGAAACTAGCATTGTATTTGACTTCCCTACAGGGACATCTTATTTAGCTTCTGCCTCCATTGATACTCTGAAAAGAAACTATGATGCATTGAAAATTTTGTGTATGAGGTGTTTTTCTTTCAATAGGTGCCATTATAACATGCTATTGTCGACAACGGGACCTATATTGGTTCTATCTGCATGTTGGTTTTCAAGTTTCAAGATTCATTTTTTGGGTGGCAAGAATGGTGCTTATAGTGAAATCTGGTTTGGTGGTATTGTGTGGAGCCTAGGGAGGAGTCACTTTTTTTGTATTTTAATTAGCTAGTTTCTTCTCAAGTTAATGACAGGAAAGTTCCAGAAGAGTTCACATTTATTTTGAAAAATTTAAAACCTTTAAGGGTGTAACATCCCCAGTTTTAATCCCTATGAACTAGAATGTATTTATGTAAATGTGACTTATGTTGGTAAGGCAGTATGTTGAAAGGATGGGGTGCCTAGAAATGTAATATTTCAAATATATTAATAAAATACATCGTTGGATACAAGATAGACAAGGACAAGAGTTATAGGAAGCTATGATTCCACGAGAGAGGGGGATGAGAGGCTACTCCTTTTATTAATTATTCATTTAGCCAAGTTTGTGTTGGGGGTGACTGAGGGGGCACATTGGTCTCTTAGGGAGACCACGTTGTGCCTTGGGAATCCTTTTTATTTAAACCTTTACTATGGGTTGTTTGGGGATTGATCAATCATTTTGGGGTTCATTCAATTCATTCATTCCTCATTCATTTTGGTTTCTCAACATTTCAGCATTCATTCTTTGTTATTTATGTGTTGGGTATGAGATGGAAACAAATGGTTGGAGGTAGAGATCCATTGCAAGATGGATGTAAGGAATTATTGATTATTCCATAAAGTAATGCATGTCTGTGTGCATGAGAATGATGGCATTTGTGAAAGAACTTTCCACAACTGAGAATCCTTGGAGTTTCTAGCATTGAGATTCCTAACCAGTAGCACCGGAGCACTAGAAAGGACTTAGAATAACCTAAGAGATTGCATTGCAGAGAAAGGGATCCATTTCTTTGAATTGTGCAGGTTGGAGGGGAAGCGAGCTAGAAAATTAGGATTGGTGTGTGGTTGGGAAAATCGTAAGAGCTTGGTAGCTAATTGTTGTGTGTGTTAGGTTTGGCCTAGGACCCACCCTTATGAATTCATATTCCTGGCTCGGGGGTGACCTGCTATTGAGATTTGGAACAACAATGTCTATGGTTGGCTGGAACATCTAACATCTGAAGCTAGTTGGTGAATGGTTTTATTAAAGATAAGTGTTCTTTGTATTTTATGTGTAATGTATATTTCGTTGTGTATTTATGATCTTTGTGATGGGTTTATATGTGCATGCTTGTTGTTAATGTTGTCCATGGCATGATGTTCATTTCTTTCACAGTTTAGCATGAGTCTTGATTATTGCATGTGATGTTATCATGATTCTTAATTCTAATCTTTGGTATCAGAAATTGTAATTTACCCAGGAAGGAGAATTTGGAAGTACCCGGGCAATGGGTATGTTTCAGATCAATATTCACGCAAATCGTTTTGTGTCTGTTGTTCTAGGTACGTTAAATGTGGTATAAGAACGAAGTTTTTAATGGTGTTGATACCAAGTACATGAAAAATTAGTATTCAGAGCTATGACAATGTGTTTATGAAGTAGTGTGGCTCAGCCTAGTGGTTAGGTACATGAAAAATTGGTATCAGATTTGTAGGTTATAGCATCATACCTTCAAGGGTATGCTACAGGATAGAAGTTGTTTGGATGATTTTATTTTGGGAGAAAATTAGCTTCTACAAGACCGCGTCGGAGAAGAGAACTTATGTGGTCTCCTTGACTTCTATAATTTCAGGGTATGTTTAGAATGAGTACAATGATGGTACATTGAAGCTCTTCTTAGCAATTTTATGGACATCAATGAATTCAAACTTAGCATCAGATTGCATCGAAGATCACTTGTGAAGAAGAAGAGTCAGAGGTGTTCTGACTGGTGGCCAGTGGACTGGACCGAAAATCACTTAGGAACAAAGAGAGCAAGTGATGATCTCTCTGATGGCTAGTGGTAGGTGGTAGGTAGGGATTCATATAGAAAGTGTTGCGGGGGAAGCCCAGTGGAATGGACCAGAGTCAAATCATAGAGGTTGGATTGAAGATTGGGTAGGGGACCGATGGCCCCATGGTCCCGTTTCCTGGTAATCGAAGCCATGTCAGCACCACATCATCATCCACAAACCAGCTGTCGTCCAATTTAGACAATAGGAAGTGGATAGGTGTCAGCACATGAGTGGGTGGATCAAGGAATGGGACCTTGGTCCTTATGCACCCTTGAGCCTAGGGGTAGATCCAAGTTGTTAGATATTGGGGGTCAAGAGATCTTTCTCGTGACATATTAGACAAGCTTAGGAGAGAGTCATCGCACCAGAGAACCAGACTACCGGATGAGTGGAGATTTATTTGCAATGGCCTTGTTGAAGCCCAGAGTCTCAATGCCCCGTGGGGTGAGGCCCCCGATTGGGGTATGGTTTTAAGGAATGAAAAATTGGATAACCGGCAACCGGGAGGATCTTTGGTCGTGTCAAAGGTGGGGATCCACCATATATCGATTTTCGGTTAGGCATGGAACTACCTCCAAGACCCATCATCAGTTTGTATAAATGTGTTTGTCGTCCATTATTTGAAATGTGCCACATAGAAGAGTTGACGTGTTCTGACACATCAATCCATGTCGTTTGGTGCGAGTGATGTGGAGCCAGTTGGGTGCTACGTGGAGATGGCGAGAGAAGGTCTGAAAACACGAAGAGACCATAAATTTGTATCCCAAGCTCAATTTTGAGCATGGTTACAGTCATCGGAAAGATCTTGAAGAGTATAATTGGATTATGAGATCAGAATTGGATTTATAGGGGTGATTAAGAAAGGTGGTTTGAGAGAAAAAAAAAAAAGAGAGAATTGTTTTTCTAAAAAAGACAAAGTCACAAATTCCATATTGTTGTAGAATCTTACTAGAGTGATCGACAGAGAGTCTAAAGGTTGTTGAGTGTTCACCATTATGAGTATTATCAGTGCCCAATAAAAAAAAATCTTGGCTCTTTATTGATTTTATTTTGCAGTTGACAGAGGTTGACCTTCTAGTAAAATTGTACCAGTGGAAAGCAACATAAACTTTCCTATTCACCAACAGAAAACAATAAAAAATCTACCTTGATTTGCGTGTAGCAAGATGTCTCGAAATTTGTTCCCTCCCAACCTGTTGTATGGACTGTATGAATTTGTATAGTACGGCCTCTCTAACAGTTCCAAGGCACCCTCACACAGAAAAATCTCTTTGCACCCTCATCAAATTATGAAGGGCATTGTATTCTCCCACCTTCTGCGCCCTCATCAAATTATGAATGTGATCAGTACCCTATTCTCCCACCGCTTCAAAGAGTAGTATGAATAAATTAATTGTCAACATTTGTCATATGTCGTGAAAGTATGTCGTGAAATGAGTGAAATGATAGTAGGAATTATTATAATATTATATAATATTATAATATTATAATATTATATAATATTATAATATTATAATATTATATAATATTATAATATTATATAATATTATAATATTATATAATATTATAATATTATAATATTACGAAATATGATATATTTTTCATAACCATTGATTAATATATTTTAAATCATCCACATAGCTATAGTTTATATAAATTTTGCAAATTAT
>JZKD02S1246690.1:151993-163475 GCA_000966675.3 Picea glauca
AAATCATTATGGGCATATAAACATGAGCATGTATTCATGATATTCAATTCAAAATACAAGGCATAAAACACTTATCAGATCCACCAGGTGTGATGCGACTGCTGAGAGGGGTGCTCGTTTCCACCCAACCGTAGGCTCAGTGACTCCAAACGGATTTACCACTAGCCACCCCGAGCTAGACCACGATGCTTTGAGATTCAGTCTCCTACTTCCAGCTCAACAGAAGTCAAGGATGAAGGTTAATCTCTTTCTCCTGATACAGAAAAATAATCCAGGATGAAGGTTACTCTCCTTCTCCTATGTTCAGAACTCCCTATGTTTCCAGAGTTTCTCCTGTTCTCTTCAACGATCCCTGTCATGCGCACTCTCTCTCTCTCTACCCTTTACCACACTTCCTCTCTTGCCTTTTCTCTACAAGATTGTGTGTAGCACGAATTTCCCCATCCATGGCCAGGTCTAAGAGATTTTACGGATGGACGGTTCACCCCCATCCCCTCATTAACTCTTGAGGAGCCTCCCCACCTACCAATCTGATGGGAAATCCATTCCAGGGTCAGAGAGTTGCTTTGGTCTTTCAGCAAGTAAAAACCAGTACGGTACTAGCTCGGTGGAAGTTAATGCAACCATTCTAGGTCCCTTCCACCACCTCTCATTAGCTATCGTGGTCTCTTTTAGCACATCCCTCTCCCAGCAGTCATGCAACACATATTCCTAACATAATTTACATTCATCGACCTTTTATACAAAGGTTCGTCAAATCAAACATTCACATCTTTGAGTTTGCCATAGTTCTTGGCCAATATAGTTATTCTTATAGACTGGGGGAAACAGGGTCTTACAATGACCCAAAATCTTCATCATTTCGGTTGATCCGTCCATCAATCGTCAACGATTTCTCTTGGTGAACTTTAACACTTAGAAAAATTTCAACTTTTCTCTGATTGATCTAGATCATTGATCTGATCACTTTCACAACCCCCAATTTAATCTTAGTCATTGATCTCATCAACCTTTCAAACGGTTGAATCCTTATGAATTTTTAAATGTATCATAGTGAATCTCAGTTGTCAATCACGAGATCATACATGATCTCAGTCGTTGATTCTCCAAACTGCTTGCAACTCTACAGGCAACCATTAAAACTCAAATGTTGACCATTCCATGTCGAATTTTGATCTACAATTTCACCGCTCTACTCCATTAACCTTGTTAAACCGTCCGGAGTCATTCAAACTCAGATTTTTCCCACAGATTTGGGGATTTCTCTCTAAATTCTCTGTTGTTCCCCAAATCGGTCACAAACAAAATCAGTAACAACAAATTTCACCAATTCGTTTGGGTTTGAGCCCATACAAGTCTAGTGTTTGAACCATAATCTTTGATACCGTAATGAAACGTCCCCCAGACCAACTGTGGGACATTACGGTGCAGAATAAACATAAAAACGAAATTTATGCTAAGTAAGTTAATTATTTTACTGTTAGCCAATTACCTGTAGCTTACGGGTATGAATTTCAAAGTCGTTGAGGGACACATGAAAAAGATAAGGTGTAAAGACCGTGAGCAATTAGCACCATTCAAAGTATCTCGCTGAGATTTTTTTGTTAAAATCCCATCTCATTCTTCATCTTCACAAACTTCAACTTGGATTTTATTGATTATTCAAAGTCGTCGAGGGACACATGAAAAAGATAAGGTGAAAAGACCGCGAGCAATAAGCACCATTCAAAGTATCTCGCTAAGATTTTTTTTTTAAATCCCATCTCACCCTTTCTTTCTGGAACATGTGATTCTTACAACTTCACTCACTTCTACTTGGACTTTACTAATTATTCAAATTCATGGAGAGACATATGAAAAAGACAAGGTGAAAATATTTGCTTTCATTTTAATTCACTCAAACACTAAAAAAAAACATCTATTAAAATTCCAAATTAAAATTCCAAATGGATCAAAATTTCCACTTATTAAATCATCAAATTCTAACCAAATTCCAACTTAATAAAAAAAATATTACTAAATTAAAGTTTTCATAATTCCACTTAATTTATGGATAAACTCAATCTTCCTTACAAATAATAAACTCAATCTTCCTTACAAATAATAAAAAAAAATTCAATATTAATATATACTTAAATAAGAAAGTTAAATTTTAATATTCAAATTTAAAATTTTTAAATTTTAAAAATAAAGTTTTGTGATTAAAATTAATTTTTGATATATTTAATTTTAAAATATTAAAATTTCAAAAATTTTGTGATGGAGAAAATAATTCTGATATAATTTATTTTTAAAATAAAATTTTATAATTATTTTTTTCATAAATAAATATAACTTTTAAAATTTCTTTATGGAATTTGAAAAAGATTTTCAATTAAAAATTGAATTTGTACATTATTATCTTTCCCTAAGTTATCCCACCGAACATGTATCTGGTAAGATTTGGGTATAAGAGTAGTTTATTTATTATCACTTTTGAATTTATAATCCAATTGTTGGTGAAAATACAATTTTCTATTGTTTGAATTGCAGTTTTCAATACATAGATGAATTCAATCCCATGAACATCTTTAATTCACTAAAAGTATACAATCTCAACAACTAATATCTGTAATTTCATCTCTTTTTTTTTTTAATTTCCAAACAAAAATAAAAATAAATAAAAACATAGTATTTAAAATATGTATCTATATAGTCCTCTAGGTGTAGGACAGTCGGTGAAGAAGTGTGTTGTTAAACCACTCCGTAATGTTAAAGTCACCGGTTCGAAACCCGTGGGAAAGAAAAATCCAGCCATATTACCAAGTAATTTTGACGACTTAGATTCTCCATTGGCTATGACAATCCATGAAAGAGTTTCATGCTCCAGTTTCTTGATAGGCAAGACTATAAACCTATCTATCTTGATCATCATTACTCTTCATTCACAGATTTGCAAGGCACAGATATTTCATTTCATGAAATATCTGAAATATTTGCAAGGCGTTGAGCGGGACCTTTAAAATTCAAAATTGCCCGGAAGGTTCAAAATTCAAATTTGAAATTGAAATGCATGGGACTGTGTCTTGAGAGGTGATCCATACGGAAGATCTGAGTCCTTTCATTCTGTTGGCTTCACGGAAAGATTAGGTGGGGTCGCACGAACGAGGTCGCCGGAAAGCTACCTGCCGGAGTTATCCTACTCTTCCTCTGTATTAATGTATGGGATGTATGGTATGCTTGACCACCACCACGAGGAGAAACGGGAAGACCACCATGCATGTAGAGAAGTACTTGGTACAGAACCACCTGCACTAAGCAATCATTTGCTTAGTGCATGGTGGATAATGCTTGTCGTCGAGGGACACATGAAAAAGATAAGGTGAAAAGACCGCTAGCAATAAGCACCATTCAAAGTATCTCGCTAAGATTTTTTTGTTAAAATCCCATCTCAGTCTTCATCTTCACAAACTTCGACTTGGATTTTATTAATTATTCAAAGTCATTGAGGGACACATGAAAAAGATAAGGTGAAAAGACCGCGAACAATAAGCACCATTCAAAGTATCTCACTAAGATTTTTTTGTTAAAATCCCATCTCACCCTTTCTTTCTCGAACATGTGATTCTTACAACTTCACTGACTTTTACTTGGACTTTACTGATTATTCAAAGAGTTGGAGAGACATATGAAAAAGACAAGGTGAAAATATTTTCTTTCATTTTAATTTACTCAAACACTCAAAAAACATCTATTAAAATTTCAAAAATTCCAAATGGATCAAAATTTCCATCTGCACCACTGAAGTTTGGTGGTCATCTTGTTTATTATCCAAGGCTGCATAAATTTGCAGCACACTCCTGGCCATGTCATTGACGGTGGTAGCTTCTTGAACGTTGTAAATTCTTCGACTGTTTTGTTGTCGATATGGACAGTTCCTCAATAGATGTTCTTCTCCACAACCCCAACATTTCAAGGGTTCTCTCTTTGGGTTATCAATCTTTCCCGGGGTAGATCCAGAAGGTTTATTTCCGCTCTGGGAGGGGAAATTCTGTTGATGTACACTTCGGGTTGGGAAGCTCATCCTTGAGTCATTTTTATAGTTTTTAAATCTTGGGGATTTAAACCCCTTTTTTTGGAATCTTGAACTATTCTTTTGCTTCCAGCCTTCACGAGGTTCTGTCCGATGCCCAAGCTGTTCATAACAATATCTTGTCTTTCGGATAGTGTCTTCTAGGGTCTTTGGCTCATCAAACTCAATCTTGTTCTGATAGTCCTTAGGTAGTCCACTGATGAATCATTGTACCTTTGCCTTTTCTGTTTTTATATAGGGTACGTACCTCAGCAACTCGAGGAATCTGTTGACATATTCCTCTATGGTGAGTTGCGCCAACTTGAGTTCATAGAATTCTTTAGTCTTTTCGTCAAAATACTTTTCCGACGGATACTTCTTCCTAAAGTATTTCTCAAACCGTTCCCAAGATAGGTCCTCTTCGTGACTCCCTTTTACATTCTTAAGGTCTTCCCACCAAATGGAAGCCTTTCCATTCAAGTTGAAAGTGGTTACTCGGGCCTTCAAGTTTTATGAGAAGTCATGGACTCTGAAATACTTCTTTAGTCCAAGCAGCCAGGTCCCCGCTTCCTCCCCCTTCTTTATTTCACCGTCAAAAGAGGGTGGTTTTTCCTTCTTGAATTCTTTGAGATTATGACTTTTGGAATGCTTTCACTTCTTCCATTTTCTTTGGGAATAAGAACCAGTTCTATTACTAGAAGATCCCTCCGAGTCATCAGTTTCCTTTCCAGAGGAATCGTCCGACGCTTGTCCCTTATCTCTGGGGTGGACCTTTCTCGAGGTGCTCTTCCCAGTGTGGCCACTTAAAAGACCACGTTTTTGTATCTCAGGTGGACTTCGACTTTTCTTTGTCTGTCGTCGGTCCGCGTGACTGGCGTCAGGTCTCTATTGCAATTGTCTTTGTATGTCGGATAAACTCTGTAGCAAGACTGCATTAATTTTCATTTGCTTCTCTTTCTCTTTTATCAACCTCTCGTTGTCGGCCTTGCAGTTCTGTAGTTTGACCATGAGGCTCATCACAGTATCAACTAGATCTAGAGGGGTCTCTACCGCCCTCCTTTCGTCAGAATTTTTGTCTCTATTGTGGGATCCATCCCCCACTTCGTGGTGTGTCACCATTCTATGCATCTGCAATTTCCCGCGGTTGATCGTCTGCTTGTGTGCAGGAAAAACACTTGTTGTTAATCAATATTTATATTCATTCATAACCAGCACATAATTCATATTTTTCAAATGCATACACACAATAGGAATTTTCATTCTTAACTTCAAATTTTGATTAAGGGGGTTAAGATAGAGGGTTACTCCTTTTAAGAGTACTTCAAATGGAGTTTCTGCGCAACTCGTTCATGAGCCCAAGCAGGCCAAGTGTTGTAACAATGCTCTGATACCAATTTGTCACACACCCACTACGCCAACTAAGATTTTTTTTTTTGTCTTTTCTTCGAGGGACAAAATCCATGAATTTCTACGGGCCTAACACAGACCATCCCTTCCCTTATCCTCCTCCAAGCGACCACAACCTGGCCTTAGCACAAGTTCCTTTCACATCTCGCGAGTTGGTGAGTCGAGGCTCTTGACTCCTCTTTCTCCAATCGTCGATACCCGAAATGCGATATGGGTATGGCTCCCTCCTCACTAGCACCTGCTACATATAACCGTAGACTAGGCTAAACACTAGCACTACTCGCATCTCGCGACCTCACGAGTTGGAGTAATGAGCCCTCATGCTCCTCCTTTGCGAATCCCCGAAACACGAAAGGTCAACAATGGGTTCTACTCGCATCTCATGACCTCGCGAGTTGGAGTGTTGAGCCCTCGTGATCCTCCTTTGAAAATCCCCGAGACATGATAAGTCAACAATGGGTTGACTCTTTCCCAGGCGACATGTATCCACCACCTATCACCCGCCTCCACCTTTCTCTGGGCACTTGTTGTTACGCCACCTGTCAACCACGCGGTCTCCACCTAAAAGATGTGCCACGTGTTCGCACGAGCCCTCGATGCTTGACACTTCGCGACTTCTGCAGTCAAAAGGAAATTCTTTCAACCTTTGAACCCTCGATACGCGATACCATGCGGAGGTTCTGATCCAATGGTTCTCTCGTGGCTTGGATCCAACGACCACTATCACGTCGCGATCTCGCGAATCGTGAGTTCATGTAGTCCTACCCTTGACCAATCCAAGTCGCGAGTCAACGATATGGTACCCAACTGCCACGCATCCTATGCCAATAGACGGTTCTGAATACTTCGGTACTTTCAAGACATTGTCGAGTCCACTCTCCTGCCTATGCAAAGGTTAAGATTGACGGTCAATAGAGCTCCAACAAATCCTAGGATCTACGTCCCTGGATCCCATCGCTACTTGCGAAGGCTGAAAGGGTCAAGATTTTAACGCCTGCGCTTCTCCTTTAGATCCATCAGTCTTGACAGATCTGGGGTATTTCCGAAAGGATTCTGACCGTTCGTCTACCAAACGATGGGGTATTCTCTTTCGATAATTGGACTCGCTATCCTTTCTGATCTTGAATCATGAAATTCAGCCTCCCGGAGCTTCAAACTCCCACGACTCCAAGACCTTAGAGAGCTACTCTTTCTTGCATAAGGTTTCCAGACGCGGATCACATGAACCTTTAGACGGTTCTTGGGAAATTGTCCCTGATCTTAGTCGAGTCTCTGGGTAAAGGTTCGGTACGGTTCTAAGGTTTATGGGGTAATTCCCGAGGAAGAGTACTCTCGAGGAGCCTTCCCAAAATATTATGAGAATCAAGCAAACAAGATGATTCTCAGTGGAGAGAACTCATGCCCCAGACTTAATCATTTGTACAGAAACCAACTATAGCATGTAAGTATACACATGCTTCCATTAATTTCAGTCTAAAACACCAGGCAATCATTCCACACAAAAATCATTATGGGCATATAAACATGAGCATGTATTCATGATATTCAATTCAAAATACAAGGCATAAAACACTTATCAGATCCACCAGGTGTGATGCGACTGCTGAGAGGGGTGCTTGTTTCCACCCAACCGTAGGCTCAGTGACTCCAAACGTATTTACCACTAGCCACCCCCGAGGTAGACCATGATGCTTTGAGATTCAGTCTCCTACTTCTAGCTCAATGGAAGTCAAGGACGAAGGTTAATCTCCTTCTCCTGATACAAAAAAATAATCCAGGATGAAGGTTACTCTCCTTCTCCTATGTTCAAAACTCCCTATGTTTCCATAGTTTCTCTTGTTCTCTTCCGCAATCCCTGTCACATGCGCTCTCTCTCTCTCTCTACCCTTTACCACACTTCCTCTCTTGCCTTTTCTCTGCAAGATTGCGTGTGGCACGAATTTCCCCATCCATGGCTAGATTTGAGAGATTTTACGGATGGTCAGTTCACCCCCATCCCCTCATTAACTCTTGAAGAGCCTCCCCACCTACCAATCTGACGGGAAATCCATTCCAGGGTCAGAGAGTTGCTTTGGTTTTTCAGCAAGTAAAAACCAGTACGGTACTGGCTCGGTGGAAGTTAACGCAACCATTCTAGGTCCCTTCCACCACCTCTCATTAGCCATCGTGGTCTCTTTTAGCACATCCCCTTCCCAGCAGTCATGCAACACATATTCATAACATAATTTACATTCATCGACCTTTTATACAAAGGTCCGTCAAATTAAACATTCACATCTTTGAGTTTGCCATAATTCTTGGCCAATATAGTTATTTTTATAGACTGGGGGAAACAGGGTGTTACAACAACCCAAAATCTTCATCATTTCGGTTGATCCATCCATCGGCCATCAACGATTTCTCTTGGTGAACTTTAACACTTAGAAAAATTTCAACTTTTCTCTGATTGATCTAGATCGTTGATCTGATCACTTTCACAACCCCCAATTTAATGTTAGTCATTGATCTCATCAACCTTTCAAATCGTTGAATCCTTATGAATTTTTAAATGTATCATAGTGAATCTCAGTTGTCAAGCACAAGATCATACATGATCTCAGTCGTTGATTCTCCAAACTTCTTGTAACTCTACGAGCAACCATTAAAACTCAAATGTTGACCATTCCAGGTCGAATTTTGATCTACAATTTCACCGCTCTACTCCATTAACCTTGTTAAACCCTCTGGAGTCATTCAAACTCAGATTTTTCCCACAGATTTGGGGATTTCTCTCTAAATTCTCTGTTGTTCCCCAAATCGGTCACAAAAAAAATCAGTAACAACGAATTTCACCAATTCGTTTGGGTTTGAGCCCATACAAGTCTGGTGTTTGAACCATAATATTTGATACCATAATGAAACGTCCCCCAGACCAACCATGGGACATTACGGTGCGGAATAAACATAAAAATGAAATTTATCCTAACTAAGTTAATTATTTTACTGTTAGCTAATTTCCTGTAGCTTATGGCTATGAATTTAAAACAGATTTAGCTAATGTTTATAACCATAAAATAGATGCATCTAAATCATATCAAAGTAACATGAATGCAGCGTAATGATTCACACACAAAAAAAAAAAATCATTCTCAAATACACAAAGATCATGCACAGAAATAACACATGTGAACAACATGGAAACAAGATAAAACACTTTTCTTTAAACAAGAGTTGTGAAAACAACTGCTTGGGATAGACGTTCCACCCAACCATTAACTGACTGTTCCAAATCTCAACAGCCAGTCACCCCGAAGATGAGGCTAGCAATCCACAAAAGAGGGTTGTTTCTCAGAGTCCACTCACAACTCATAAAACTCACAACCCAACGGATATTCTCCTACAACTATCCCGATTTTCCCACTAGCTCTTTTCTTATTGACCTGTCCAACCCAAGGAATGTACCCCTTCATTGATATCAGTCCCTCGGGCATCCCATTCCTTTATTAGGGTCTCTCTGGAACGGGAAGCTGGAAACTCAAGGGAAACTGATGCTAGGAAAAATATCAGCAAACCAACAAAAAACACTTGTTTTTTTGTTGTAACTCACACAGGAGTTCACTCTTCAAGTCTGACAACATGGATCTTCAATTTTCCAGTTGGAATTCACTCCAATTATGCTCCAGCATGCTCTTGAAATCACTCTCCATGGCTGCACCAGCTCCCAACTCTCTATTTTTCTCTCTACTTGCTTCTCATGCACCATATTGATTGTCCAAAAACTTGTTGAGGTGTTCTTACGGCATATGAGGTTTCCTTCCGAAAAATCCACTCCGAATGGTTCATTTTGGAGTCTTTCCCACCATGTTCGGGGGGATATATTTCATGCCTTAACTCCAAACATCCCATCGATCAACAATCCCAATATCTTCAGATCAACGGTTGTTTTTCGTTGTTGACCAACACAGGGTCTATAGATTCATGATTGTTCACTCTAAGGACTTAGCCATTTTTCGAGTTCTGCAAGACTTTGATTTTGACTTTCAAAAACTCAAGACAATTCTATGACTATTCCAAACTATCAAACTTAAGTATAAAGCCTCACATTATTTGTAGGATCTCCACACAGTGAACATATAGAGTATTTGAGCAGGTAGCAATTTGAATTTATTCATTTTTATGATTTAACCAAGCAATAGTAAACGTCATAACATAACTCATCTTACACCATTCAAAATCATAAGTTAAGTAAATAGACTTTTTCTTAGATTCAAATATTCATACATGTTATCATACAATTGTTTCATTCATGAGCATTCATATAAATTCACTCATAGTTGGATCCAATACAGATGAACACTTACCTGATAAGGAAATAATCCAATCCAATTGACTAAGAGAGGACGCCTTTCGTCCCAACCTTGGGCCTTGTTGTAGAGTCACTTCCTACAACATGCCACCCCCATGCCAAGCCATGATACCACCAAGGAAATTTACTCAGTAGGGTTATGATACTGTGACGATCCAGGAAGGTTACTCTCCTTCCTCCTCTGACACAGCAGAAGTTTCCACCTCTCACTGAGCTTCGCGTCTCTACAGGTTTATCAAGTAGTTTCTCAACTGGATTTCATCTACACAAGGGAGTCTCTTCTTTTCTCAATAGTTCCTCAATGACCTCCCCTTACTAGTGTCGGTTTCTATCTAGTAAGCACCAAGTTGCAACCCATTATTTCTCCAATTCATGAATCTATGTCTTCTCTGTCCAGGGTGATCATCAATAACTTAGACAAGCTTCCAATTTTCTTTCAGAAAGACATTCTTTTTCTTTCTCAATCAACACATCTGCACTTCTCTGAGCCTTTTATGTTGTTGTATTCTTCCGTCTCTGGGTGCATTCTTCATTATGGGGTCTCTCCTCCTATACAAAAAAATAACCTTATTGTATGTGCTCCCCCTCCAGTCTTCTTCTCCATCCCCTCGGGATCTCTACAGCGTCATGTAGATGCAACTTACAGTCTTCCCTTCATAATTTGAATGGGTTGTTCCATGGTACATTCCCCCATCAATTATTCAATTCGCCATTCTCTCTCTGTATGGGCCAAATGCCACAGTCATTACTACTCAACCACCTCTTCGACCTTCTCCTAATGCTCACGTTATCTCTTCATGAGTCTGGTGTGTTCTTAGGTGAAGTTATCATGCTAGTAAACATAAATTAGCTTGTTGTGCAAGCTTCCTATTTTCTTCACTGATGCATCTGAGCTCTGCTTCAATCCACCAGTCCCTCTAACTCATCAATTTCCTCTGGTGTATCATGGCCAATACTTATCAAAGTTGTTCCCTCTCAGTCAACAATTTGGTGTTTATATTAAATCAAAACACAATTACATTCCTCATAATGTTAACATATGAAGTTTGTGCATAATTAAAATGTTGGGAGGAAATAGGGTGTTACATGCACTATGCCTTTGTGTTGATCTATGTTGATATGGTCAATTCTTTTCATTTCTTATGATTGATTCTATAATAACCAATTAAAGTGATAAAAATAAAAAGTGGTCAAAATATGTTCAATACTTATTCACCCCCCCCACACACACACACTCAGTATTGGTGTATATTCCAACAAGTTGCAACTAATACTCATGGATATGGGTCATAGATTAATGATTTACCTATGCAATTAATCCTAAAAATGATATCTAATATGTTGTATTGTGGAATCCCCTCTATGATTAAATAATAAGAGTGAAGGGAGCTCTAACTAGATAGTTCATAAGGCACAATACTTGATTGTGATGAAAACTCCATAGTTAAGCATGCTTGAGCTAGAGGCATCTTGGTTATTGGGTGCAAGCCCCAGAAGTGATGATTGATGTTATGCAATTCATTTTTCTAGTTTTAATCCCACTTCTTCACCCCTATGAGCATCACCTAATGCAATGAGTTCTAAGTGGACTATTCAAAACATGAGAATTGTTGGTCAATTGTGACTAATACTCATGGATATGGGTCATAGATTAATGACTTACTCTATACAGTTAATCC
>JZKD02S1246702.1:0-12295 GCA_000966675.3 Picea glauca
GAGCATAACATATACATCATGGGAAATCCTTCTACACAAGGGGAGAAAACCCAACAACCTTCTTATAGATAATATCCTTGCCAAGACAGAATAACCAAGAACAAGCTCTATCCACTAGAGCAAACCAAAAAGAAATAATCCAACAAAATAGATGCAACACACCCTAGCCAGAGTGCCAGGGTGTCTAGCATCCATTAGCGTACCACCAACAATACTGCAACAAACCCTAGCTAGAGTGCTAGGGTAGCTGGCCTTCATTAACACATCACCAAGAGATAAGATAAACCCCAACCAGACTTGCACCATCCTTCCTATTGCAGTTGCAGTTGCAGGTGAAACTCTCTCCACCAAAATTGTGCTATAGATGAGAGAGAGAGTGTGAAAAATGAGGAAGGTGTCACCCTTATTTATACTAATTTGGCTAGTGACTTTTCTGGCAGGACCGACCTGACCTTTCTGGAAAATATAATTTTGTTTATCTTATTCTTATGGAGTTAACTTTACTTCTGGATCAATATAATTCTTCTAGGGATTCTTTATTTCTTTCAATGGTTTTCCTTTGATTTCTTGGCATATTCATCTATAAGAAAGTTTATCAAGGAGGTGAATATCTCCCACAACTACTAGAAACATCAACATCGGTTACACCAGACAAGTTTGTACAAATACCTATAGACACATCGACGAGGCATATGTAAAGATTTTCGGCTGAACTAGAGAAAAATTTGTTAAGAGCACCGGTGGGTAAATGCATATCCTGGAGGAGTTTGTGTAAATTCCTGTGGTTCAAACCAAAGGCAATCATGTTAACTCCTCTGGTGAAGACCAGAGGAGTTCATCCCAAGTCTCTCGAGTGGACCAACAACCATGATATTAAGTGCCTTGATAACACCAGAGGCGATCACATAAAGCTACTAGAGGTGATATTGTAAAGGGTATGGTTAGCACTAGCATCAATTGTGTTAACCCCTCCAGTGAAGACTCGATGATATCTCTTTAAGTTTTTTGAATGGACTAGAGGGAATCATGCAATGTTCTTTGATTAAACCTAAGGCAAATGTATTCAATCCTCTAGATACATCGGAGGTTATCACACTAATCTCATTGGTTATATGAATGCATTGACCAAAATATGGCTAAGTCACAAAATAGTTCTTCAGTTGAGTTTGAGGCTTGGGCGCTAGAGGAACCGAGAGACTAAGGTTTGAGAAACAATTAGCATTCAGATCCAACTCGGGGAGGAATATCGCTAAGGGAGCCAAAAGATGGATAGAGAGTTAAATACGAGGGTGCCTTTCTTCTCAGACTACTCTAAGGCAATAGATTCATGGTGATACAAAGGTGGGAGATAAGGTCCTTCCATCATCGATTATGGGGTCGCAGACCAGTTAGGCAAGTGCATGGATTGAGTTTATTTAGGGAGAGAGTTATGGGACTATGAGGTAATATCAATATCATCATGAGTTTGAAGTTGGGAAAGGTATGGGGTGAGTTTTACCAATCAACAAAGCCGAGGGGACAACCAGACACAATGGTGTCTTTGGTTGTCTTGGTAGAAATAAACCCTAATTTAAAACAAACCTAACCCTAATTCTTAAAATCAACATTGAGAAGGATTTTAGGGTATACTTGGAAGTTGAGCGACACGTGGATAGGGGTAACTCGACGATGCAATATTCTCGACAAACTCACTTCAACTCTCTCCCTTTTCTTTTGGTGATGGAAAACTCAATGGTAAAATCATGATAGGAAGAGAAATACCTTTTTATAGAGCATGGGTGTGCGTTACAAGGTCACCAGAGTAGCCTTAAATTCTTAATCAAAGGAGATATTTAGAAGGGTTTTGCATACACGAGAGGGGATAATGGGAATTCCTTCGATGTGGGCCAGAGTGGTTAATGGGAATGCCTTCAGTGTGGGCCAGAGTGGTTAATGGGAAGCCCTCCAGGTACACTAGAGGGGATGATGGTATGTACTTTGGTGTGAACAAGAAACATTAACACAGAGTGCACCGGTGAATGAAATGGGCATGTCAGAGAGATTTCTAGGAAATCCTCTTGTTCCACTAGAGGAGTTAGCACTAAGTTATCCAATGGTTGAAATAATGGCTCAGAGGAATTTGGGGGAAGTTCTGCAGTCAACAATGGAGCACTTAAAAGGAACTCCTCCAGTGTACGCCAGAGGAGTTTTTAACAACTTGACCGATCACCAAAATACCTTTCAAATATTTATTTAAGTGTTGAATACAAGGATTCAATTGAAACAAAAACCAAAACAAGCTGACCTGCTGAGAGAGAGATAAACGAAGATCAACATTTAAGAATTATTTTCAAGTCAAGAGGCCCTTATAGAAGAAATCAAGGGGGGTTCCATTTTCTAGGAGAGATGCTTTACAAGTAAATATACAAGCAAAGGGAGGTTGTTGATGCTTGGCACAGTAGAACTCTTGGAGAAAAATCAACAGATATTTTGTGCTATATTCAACAAGTCTCTCATAATACAAAATCCTTCCTCTTATTTATAAGAGAAGAGGAGGGTAGGGTTAGGTCACAAGACACTTGTCACTTTTAGAAAACTGACAAGTGGACCAACCCTAAAGTTATTTTTCTTTTATTCAAAAAGGGAAATTAAATCAAATTTGATTTGAAATTTGAATTACAATACTTTATTCATAAAGTAAAACAACATTTGAGAAATAATCTTTTGGCTAAATATTTGAGGAAAAAAAAATTGGGTGCCACCTCTTCATTTGCCTTGGGATTTATTCCATCCCAATGGAATATCTGATTGTTGGCCATGTTTTGCAACTAAAAATTAGTGATTTTAGGGTGTCTGAATGACCATCAATGGCTTCCAAATTCACTGGGGTGAAGGCCCAAGGCTTGGGGAAAGATTTGGCTTGCTTTGTAGGGTAGGGTGTCCTGGGTTTGATTGCTAAAATTAAGGAAGTTCCTATTGTTCAGGAAATTTTCAGACTTGTTATTATTCCCCCCTCACTACCTATAAGTATCCCTGAGCATTGGTGAATGAAGGCTTCAAACCAGGCTTGATTTGGTAAAGGGAACCCAAATCCTGAACACTTGGAAGGCTAGTACCTCATGCCAAACATCCATGGTTATGAAATATTATGTTTTCATGCTATATCCATGTCCACCATCTTTCCACCGCCTTTCATTTGGCACAAATTGGGCTTCACATGAGTGAGATATGGCCCTAGAAAGGTCACATGAAAGTGTTGGTTGGAGGGTTGATCATGTGAAAATAAATAAATTAAGAATGAAATAATGAGTGGAAAATCAGAATTGACAGGCTACTACAGATTTGCATGGTTGTACTTGAACTGGGTCTGCTTTTTTGGGGTGAAATTTGGCCTCAAAGGCCCTCAATTAGGTCCCATTTTGACACATGGTCCCTCACACACACACACACACACAACAAAAATTAAAATAAACAAAAAAAATAGAAACAAACAATAATAAAATATTTAATATATATAATTTATATAATCAAACATATGGTATTATAATCCCCCCATGCCATACAATATACCAAAAATTAAAAAAATATATGTTATAACGAACAGGTGGTGGTCGATGGAGGTGAAACGGTGGCTCCACCCTGGTGGTGGGACAACCTCCCGTCCCTTTCCCTTGCTTTTTGTAGTGGCAATATGTGTGGAGGTAGCAATTGAGCGACAATGTAAGAAATGCACCCCCACATGTGGTGCGAGGGTGGCAGATGGGTGGAGTTTTTATTGTGTATAGGGGAAAAGGCACCACCAAGGGTGGTGCTGTGGAGGGTTTTTGGGCATATGTCTGATGGAGGAATGTGGTTGCACCCTATTTTATTTTTTCTTGCAAAGAAGTGGGTTTTTAACATTGGAAAAGGGGAGGGGAGGCCACGAGTTCAACCCCCTCCCCCTCCTTTTTGGTCAATTTGAATGAATTCAACCTTTTTTGAGTGGGGAAAGGGGAGGTCAAGGGTTCAACCCCCCCTCTCCCACCCTTAAATTTATTTCACCTATAGGCCTGTAACAACACATAAAAATCAAAAGAGAGCTTTTAAAGGGGGCTTGGGGCTTGGTCGAGGTTCCCAAGAGGGGTTCAAATCCCCTCCCTCTTACAATTTTTCTTAGGAAAATCACTCTAGAACAACAAAAATAACATTGTACAAACACCTAAATTATGAATTAACAATATAAAACTCAACCAACAAATTTAATGGTAAAATTCAACGTTTTTGAGCACAAGAAACAAGAACCAACAGAGACCATCACCCCAATAATCTAAACACTAAATCTTAGGGCAACCAAAATCAATGATTTTCAAAATATGAGCATGGGGTCCCTATTCTCTGTGCTTTATGCTGGTGTAGACCTGTGTGTACTATTGTTTAGAAACCCCTACTGTCCATGAATGTGCGTTGGAACCAACATTCCTTCCCCTCCAACAAACTTGCGAAAGGAACTTGAGAGAGGAGGGGGGAGGGTTTTGTATTTTCCTATTTTTTAATCTTTTCTAATTTCCAATTTTGCATGGGAGGGGGTGGATGTCATGCTCTCTTTTCCTCCCTTTTAATTTTTTTTACTATCCTTTATTTATTTTCCTTGAAAATCGTGCCAAGTCAAAGATTTGACTTTGACTTTGATCTTAATCCTCATCGTGATGTTGGATGATATGGAGTCAGAATGCATCATGGGGCACGTCATTAGAAAGGTCTTGATGAGCCCACAACCAATATTCCATCAACAATCTGATCGTGTGCCACCTAGCCCCTCAATATTTTTTGTGAAAATTTTCTCTCTAAAACCCTAATTTGCTTGTGGGGCCCACAAGATGCTCAAACTTGTGAAAGGTTCCACATCACCATATGATATCCAATCGATGAAAAAAAGGTATCAACATAAAGGTATTTATGATTGCTTCGATGTTGTGTGGACGAAATCCTAAGATGAGGCTGTTAAGCAATGCTTTGAATTCCCTAAAACTCTGCCATGCCAGCTAGTTAGACCATCCTGCCCCAACCAGTTCAGAGATCTGTGAGAACTCTAATTGGGTCATTTGATGTCGGAATGAGAAAAATGAGGCATTTCTCGAAAAGCGTCTGAGACTAATACAACATGGAATCTTTTATTTCTTGAGTCTGAGCCTATTAGTAGTAAATTTTTAACCCTAAACCACTATTACCAACCTAACCTATGAAACTAATCCATAACTAGTGAAGGCTCATTTTGACCAACCGGGGGTCGAAACCAAACATATGATATACTAATAGAAAGTTATTCCATTTCCCTACGTGAAATATAGGTTTGATTTCCCTTTCAATTCCTATCTCAAAAACAATACTGATGTGGAAGTTACAACTATGAATTTGGCCATTTAGGAGGCATGCAATTCATGCCCTTCCTAGACTGCTCATACAAATTCAGAATCAAGCACATGATAGCCCATTGGAAAAATTATCCTGATCCCTACATGGAAAAATCACTTTATTTTCCACACAATGAACATATTTTATTTTATTTCTTGTGAAAGACCAGGTTCCTACGAGACCCACCCAGTGATCAACAAAAGGGGCAAACTTTGAAAAATTTGCAAATTGAGTCCCCAGTTCATGAAATTTGAATTGAGTAGCCTTGAAATATGGAATATTGATATGGGAGGGTTTCATAACTCAAAATAATCTCCAGAATGCTTCCCCTTGGGGCAAAAGATAATGGTTATGAGATAAGACGAACAAGGTCAGAATGAGCCCGCTTGGGTGTCATCAAGATGTTGATGGACATAAGGATATTGATGACTGTTGTGTAGATGTCCAATAGGTGATAGTAGGACAGGGGGAATTTTTAATTTGAAATCCATTTGGCCTTACTATCCTTTAGATTGACAATGGAGGCACTTACCAAACTGAATCTAACACCCTGTAATCGATTTGAATTGAGACCAAGTGACTTGAAACTAATGCATGCTATTATTCTAGTGCCTAATAAGTCATTATGTGCTCAAATTAAACCTATTAATGTAACCCACTAATACTCTTTATTGGGAAAGGGTCACAATAACTATGACTCCTATCATTGTCTTTGAATATAACCAAAGCTTAATAGGTTGCTAAGAGAAACCCTCATGCTAGCATAGGAATATATGAAAATGCTAAACATCATGTCGAGCCCAAAGAATATTTATGTTTCAACACCTCCCTCTCCCTCTTCCTCTCCTCCTCCCTCTTATTGTCCTACCCCTACCCCCATTTCTCTTCCTCTTCCTATTTTTATCTTCCACTCTTCTTTTTCTTCCCCTCTCCTATCCCTCTTCCACTTTTTCTTCCCCCATACTCTCCCTCTTCCACTTTTTCTTCCCCCTCCGTCCTCTCCCAACCCTTCCTTTTCTTCCCCCACTCCTCTTATTTTTCTTGTTATGCTCTCTCCCCTCCCACTTTCCTTTTTCTCTTGCTCTTCTCCCTCATCCCCCCTATCCCTCTTCTCTTCCTCTCCCACTCCCTCTCTTCCGAGGTAAGATAAGACTCTAACACTAATGCTAGCATAATGATTTTAATAATGTTGATATGTTAACATTTATTTTTAAATTTCCAAACTTTTTTTCTATAAATATTCATATAAAATTACAATTGGAAAATAAATAATTTTTAAGGATTTCAAATTTTATATTATAAAAATAAATATAAAAATTATTTCAGTTAATGGAAAAAGAAATATATATTAACAGTTTTCAAAAAGATATATAACAATTATAATTAAAAATGTGAGAAGGCCCAAGTGGCCTAGGGATGTTTATGTCCCTAGTCATTCTAAGGTCATGCTAGGAAATCATCAATTGGTTTGAAATACCTTTGGTGGTTGGGAAGTAATGTTCTATCATGTCCAATATTCTCTTTGTGTACCCGAACTTGGTTAAGAGTTCATGTTCCATGAAGTCCAACCTTCTTTACATGTTAATTATTTTTGCATGGACACCTTTTATATTTCCATAATTTTTAGAATAACCTTTAAATTTTTTTTTTTAATAAATTTTCTGATTTTTTTATTACTTAGGATTTGAAAAATTGTTGGAGCACTAAAGGTTAAATACTTACCCCTTGTCATAAGATATATTAAGAAATGCCACATATCCATCCATGTACTTTGGTATAATAAACCTAATAAAAAGTAATGGTTATAGGTTCACTACAATTTTATGTCAAACATGTTAAGTGGGAAGTAGAACATTAAGGCATTATGCACTTGAACATTCATCGATTAAGAAGACACATTTGCCTATACCATTAACTATACCAAAAAAATAATGCATAGTTCCCTAAGCTCTATTAGAAAATAGCTTACCACTATAGTCAAATCAATTTTAGATAGGATTTCTAATGATTTTCACGTTGAGTAAAAGGAGCATGTTGAGGATGAAATAATCAGATGTCTGTAGCATTGTGTTTAGATGTATTTTCTTTTCTCTTTATATGATATAATCTTATGCATTTATTCAATTTACAAAAGTTAGGAAAATCACATCGTCAAATTTGTTTGGCCTCATATTTTAGGTTAAGATTGAAGGCAAGTGAGTATGTAGTAATTTCATATTTCGGACCCCCTCCTCCAATCTCCGCTATCAATGAGAATATGTAATGAATATATATATATTTCTTTATTTGAACCTTGTACTTTATACTTTTGTGCATCTCAATTTTCTCCTACTCTTAAATTTTTATGTCAACACATATTTTTTTGTACAATAAACTCATTGTAATCGTTTTTTATTTATGTGAATCCAATTGTTTGGGAAGCTAACTTTTCCCAAAATTGTGATCACAATAACTAGTTTTTTGGCAAGTTGACTCTTCTCAATATTTGCTTTGGCCACTTGACTCTTCTTGGAAAGCGTCTTCCCCAAAATTTGATATCTTATTCAAAGTTGTATCAAAATCAAAGAGGTGTGAGAACTTGGTAGATTTTATTGGAGGGTTTGTGCATGCCATTAGTCACATTGCATGGATGGTTCAAGATGCTAGGTGACCATTCTTTGTCTATCCTTGCGTTGGTAAAAACCATCCTCTGGGTCCCTGGTATGGCCACAGATTATGTTGGTGATTCCATGTTTATCACTTATAGTGCATTAGAAGCATCACAAAAGGAGGCCATTCGAGCTATCATTCTTTTATATTGCTTGCTTCTTGTCTAGAATGATTCTATTGAGAGAGATAAGTGAAATGACTTGACATTGTTAAATCTTCTAAGGAATTCCTAGTTAGCTTAATAGTCACCATTGACCTTTTTCCTCATTGATGTGGTTTCAATTTTGAATTCCACCAACCGATTAGGCCACCATTATCATAATGGTCTTTGATCCATTGTTACAAAATCATGAATGTTGGGTACTGCTTCTAACAATGGATGATAGCATCATGTTTGGGTGTGTAAGTTGGCAATTTACCCTTGAAGATGACACGACATTGAATCGTTGCTATTGTTACCTAATAGGAGAAACAATAACAATCTACTCTCTTCCACTACCCACTCCACTATGTTTCTACTACGGAGGAGGGATTTTTTGGGAATATGACACATTGGCCATTGGCATTCCCATTGCAGTAGTTTTCCCTCCCCCTCCTCTTGTGGATTATGAAATCATTAAAGGGGAGGTTGTTGTAGAAGAAAAACTACCTACTATTGGAGGAGTATTGGAATTATCACTAGGTATCATGTGTGTGTGTGTGTGTGTGTATATTATCTAAGATAGTAATCAATGGGATTCTTATGCCCACCAACTAATAGGCACATGGATCACTCTATTAAGACTTTGTAGCATCCCTACTAGAGTAGGAAGTTGAACACATGACCAAACCTCCACTAACATTAAGGCTAATAGGTGACCTTTTGTTGTATCCTTTCATTGTAGGATAAAATCCCACCATGGAGCTATGGGTTGGAGACCTTGACAAAGGAAATATTGGTGCTAATAAATCATTTTTTGCCTTGTAAATAACGAATGTAGTGATATTTCTAATTAGTGAAATTTGGAATATTTTTGAGGATAATTAATGAAACATGTTCTCCTAGCCTTTCCAACCTATCTCTGGCTACATTTTGAGATAGCTCTATATTACTCTTTAATGATAATTACACTATAATATGTTCCATAGAATATGACAACTGTTGATGCAAGGAAAGGAAAGTCCTCACTCAAGCATTTTCGAATCTCACTAGGATGAGGTGAGATAGGAGGGAATGTTACCTTATACATATATCCTATGCAAAAATATTGATCATCCCTCAGGAAATATGTCCTCGGGCCTGATGCTATTATCAAGTTGTGTGTTTTTGCTAAAAAAATGTGATTTTTTATATGTGAATAATTGCAGAATTAAAATGAGTGAAGTAAAGAATACATACAATATGAAAAAAATAGTAACACAAGTCTCAATTGAGAAAAAACAGGTTTTTATTTATAATAGCTTTTTCGACTTACAACCATAATGCCTATTTTCAAACCCTTGCAAGGGTGAGGAGCAAGCTCAGAATTAGAAGTCTAAGACGGAATTAAACAATCATACCAAAAAAAATGGTGTCTGAAAGAAAATGAGCAAGACCGAAATGCACTTGATCAACCAAGCCACAAGCTCATCAAGTCTTGACTTTGCAAAATAATCTTAATCAGAATTGAAAATTAATTCATAAATTCTAATAAAACTACACAGATTGCCAAGAGAAATGAATGAACTTTTGAAGCATGTCAAATATCAATGCTTCATAGTCCTTTCTTCTTTTCCACCTTTAGAAAGGTCTTACTGTCAACAAGAGGATTTAGCCCTTTAAGGAACTCAAAAACTTAAATAATTAAATTCATAAATCTCAATATGAAACAAGAGAAAACCTTATCAGAACCGTTTCTCTCTAATTCCTCATGTATTCTTTGTCCTTCTATTCTTCCTTTTATTCTCTAAAAGGTAGTTCCTCAAGTAGTTGAACTAATTTTAGTTATTTAAGTTAAATAACTTTAATTAATAAAATAGGACAAGTAACTTAATGATAAGGATAATTAATAAATAATAACTAAATAGGTGGGGTCCCCCTCTATTATGCACTCTTTATTTTAATAATCAATAATAGCTTTTCCTTGTCGCTCCATCATATAATCATCAAATAAAAGTCAACATCATATAACATACCATAAACATGCATTTAAAATATCTTGGCATAAATCACTTGTATCTCCCATAAATAAAACATGATATTTTAGAGTTTCAAAAATAAATATCATGGTTCTGCCATCTGTCCCCAAATTAGTATCATAGTCAAATCATAATAAACATAATCAAAATAGCTTAGTGAATTTATTTTTGAAAAATTCTTCTCTTTCCTTGATGAAGTACTCATATTGAGACTTCTTTTCTTACAACTGGGCTACCTCTGGATGAAAATCATTTAAACTTCGCTTACCACTGCTTGCTAATTTCATCTTTGAATGAGCATAAGAAGAGGATTTGACCATGCTGGTAAAAGTAATAGGTTGTTTACCTTTGTAAATTTGAGAGCCATGTGGTGTAGTCTTGTAATCCTTTGGAGGAGGAGGAGGAGGAGGCATTGGCTCATGTGTACCAATAGTGTGAACTGATAGTACTTGTTGAATTGGAGGTGAAGGAAAATATGCATTATGACAACAATATGAATTGGTGGAGGAGGGGGTTAATGGGCCATTGATTGGCTCCAGAAGAAGGATTAGCAAGAAAATTACCCCATACATCATTATGAGGTTTCACAGGTGATCCAGGTGGATATCGGTGGCCACCCACCTTTTTCAACTGGCTCAAAACAATTTTTTGACAATTTTGGTAATTTACTATTTTTAGCAGTTTTTCACTTCCGAAGTCGTTTTGAGGCCCTAAACGATGTTTTTTGGGAAAACAGGGAGAAATATGAAATTTCCCTCGATATGTTGCCCAAAATAAATCTCCTCGACGATACCTTTCACACAAATCCTTTGGCGGCTACCAACATGCGACACATCTTCTTCGAGCGGAGGCACCGCCACCTTCAAGGTGCAAATAAACTTTGATATTCCTATATTTGAAGGTCAGATAGACACAGATGCTATAGACAAGTGGTTGAATCTACTAGAAGGGTATTTTTCTGTCCATAACTTTTCGAATAAAGAAAAGATTACTTTTGCGCTCCTCAAAGCCGTTCCCCATGTCAAAGATTGGTGGGAAAATTTCTATGAGCAAAAGGAAATAGATGAACCCTCATTATTTCCAGTCATGACCACCTGAGAATCCTCCAGGGATGCTATTAAGGAACAATACTACCCTTTCGAAAGTTATGATGACTTGTATACCAAATAGTTCACACTGCGGCAAGAAAGAGACCAAGCAATGGCAGATTTCACAAATATCTTCCATACCTTGCACACCAAGCTGGGTATCAAAGATTCAGAGTGACATCTGGTGCTCAAGTATCATGGTGCTCTGCATAGATACATCTAGAAATAAATGGAATTTTTGGACATCTCATCCTTGGGCGCGACCTACCGATATGCTGTCAAAATCGAGCAGAAGCTAAAACAAAAGACACAACAATTTGGGCCTGGGAACCCCTCACAACAAAATCCAGGAAAGGGTGGCCCCAACCCACAAAGAAAAGGACAAAGAAAATATGGATAGTATAAGGATAAGCAGTCCAAGCTGTAAGCAAAGAAGGACATCATAAAGACAAAGAAAGATATTGGGAAGTGGTGTGACTTCCATAAGAGCCCTTTCTATAACATTGCTGACTACCGCTCAAAACAGTCATTGGTGGCTGAAGTGAAATCCTATGAATCAAATGTGGGTTCTGACTCTGAGCCAAAACCAAAAAAGGGAAGACAGATCATTGACGTAGAACCTAGTGCCACCGTTGCTACCACCATGCACCAGGTTGGTGAACCAGATGAGCTAGAAGAAGGAGAGCGCATCTTCCATTCAAAGATGTGGGTAAAAGGCACCCCACTGCACTTCATCGTTGATAGTGGTAGCTAGAAGAACTTTATCTCATCAAAGGTCATCAAGTGTCTGGCCTTGTCGACAACGCCACACCCACAACCCTACACCATTGGATGGTTCCGCCAAGGAAGCGATCTCCGCCTCAGACAACAGTGTCGACTATCGTACGACATCAAGCCCTTCAAAGACGAGGTATTATGTGATGTTTCTCCTCTCAAAGTTTGTGATGTTCTTTTGGGCCAACCTTATTTATGGAAATGTCATGCTGTATATGAGTCTAGGCCTTGTAGTGTTATTATTACTTTGAATAGGA
>JZKD02S1246713.1:0-12295 GCA_000966675.3 Picea glauca
TTTATTCAACAATTTTTAGATATTTTTGGCCAATATTGGGGGATATTGGGCCCTTTTTGATGCCAAATCTTGGGGAGAAGTTGGGAGGTTGTTACCCAATTCTAGTCTATATAAAACAGAGGTTCTTGGAGCCATGGAGGAGGTTCATAACATGTTTATGTTGAAGAATTATTGAGCCAAAACCATTTTTATGCAGGGAAGCCATTGAGGAGAACACCTTTGTGGGCCATTTTTGGGAGCTCCGGTCATTCGATTTCAGTGTCGTCAGTTTTGTTGGGTTCTAGAGATTTGGTTGAACAAGAGCAGATCAGTTTGTAAAAATTTTTTCACTTCTCTGATGTAGTTTTAAATTTTTTAACACAAATAAGAAAGCCTCACCCACTGAGACAAAGGCCCAAAGACATAGGCGAGATTACCGAACTGCATTATCACATTGGTGTTTATGGTTTGTTGATATTCATGCTTTATTTCAAATCTGTATACGTTTATATGGATTTCATATTTCCTCTTTAATTCTTCCTCTTTCTTCATTTTCCTAAATGGTAAAATAACTCATGCATAATAACTCAACCATTGTCATTTAAAAGATCTTTTCGGATCAAGTGGTATCAGAGCTTGTTGACGTTTGGATTTTGACTTTGCAGGATTACCAGGGAAAAGCTAAATCATGGTGAATGAGATCTTGTTGAAGAGAATCCATTGATTGGATTGAGAAAGATATCTTCTCATAGCAAGAAGATGGCATCAGAAGAGGGACTTTCTTAGGACGAGAAAGGGTTTCGAAAAAATTTCTTCTCTATGTTGGCGATGATGAAGGTTTTGTATGAGGATTACTTGGAACAGAAGAGACCGAATCTGGGTGAATATTCAAAGGTAAAAAGTGAATAAGGAGAGGATCTTCCTCAAATTCCCCCTTCACCTCCTTCTTCTCCTTCTTCTTCAAGTTCAAGTTCTAAAAGCACCGCAAGAAAACATGTCCATAAACATAAGAATGAAATGCATTTACTTAAAATTGATGTTAAATTTGAATTACCTATGTATGATGATGAAGTCAAGAGCAGAGAGGCTTGATAATTGGGTCAGATAGATGGAGGTTTATTGCAGTGTGCAACAAATCAAGGATGTGGCAACTCAGATCAATTTGGCATCGATTAGACTTGCAGGCACAACACTCATCTGGTGGCAAAGAAAGTTGCAAAATGGCACACAACAAGTGGGTAATGTATTTCCATCATGGCAACGTTTTATTTTTTCACTTAGAAAGTAATTCTATCCTTTGGGTTATAAAGAGAAAGATTTAATTGAATGGAAATCTCTTAAACTAAGAGAAGGACAAACAATGAAATAACACACATATGGTTTTCGTAAGATGGCATTGATGTTATATATTCCTTTATATACCCAAGAAACTCTTATGAAGTATATAGGAGGTTTACCTGCACATATTCAAAACATTGTATTTATGTTTGGACCTACTAATCTTGATGAGGTTTTTGTTCAAACGATATACATTGAAGTAGGGAAAACAAGGGTTGTTGTATCAGGGGAATCGTCTTCAAGGAAAGAGGACAAAAGGAAGTCGAATGAAAAAAAGGAAAATTCAGTGGCAAGAAAGGAAGAGAAGCCCTCTTGCAAGCATTGCAAGAAAGAAGGGCATGATGAGGACCGTTGTTGGAAATTGCATCCCGAGAAGAGACCAATGGTTCAAAGAGAAGAAAGGGAGGCAAACAGCTACAAAAACATCATGACAAATAGAATTGGGATCAGATTCATGTGATGAATAAAAAGTCTCATTGGTTGGTATGATAGGTAAAATTGGTGAAAGATTTGATTATAGAAGTAAATTGTTTCACATAAGGGTCATCATGAGGAATACTAAAGTCAACACATTGATATATAGTGGATCTCAATATAACTTGATTTCAAAAGAATTGGTTACACAATTGGGATTAAACACTCAAATGCTTCATAAGCCTTACACACTTAAATGGATAAGGACTGCCTAAATGGATAAGGAAAATCAATCACACTTTGCTTCAAGATAAAATTATGTCGTGCAAATATTACAAACATATCAATTCATTTGCAGTCATATTTATGATGTTATCATTAGTAATGTTTTTAACATGGATGATAGTGGCTTCAGTAAGATGTGACAAGGTACAAATGGCTAACAATATGATTCTAGTTATCATGATTGTTTTATGGTTGATCTTGATGACATAGGTGCACAGGACAGAGTTTAAAGAAAGAGAACAATTTAGGTGGCCTATCTCACACTTGGTGATTGGTCAATAACATTTTGGAGGACCAAAAGGTCTTTAGTGGGAAGTTGTGATCCAGAATTGGATCTCAGGACCAAAATGGGTCCAGGAAGGCCTAAAACTCAAAGTGATCAGAACGAATTCAAAATGGATGTGTGCATATGCCTCGTCGATATGAACCCATCACAACTTGAACGGGCTCAAACAATTGTCGTATGCTCCAGATATCGCGATCTATTCATTTTGCCAAACATGCAAAAAAATGAAGACTGTACATTCCGTATAGTGCCATGTGGCAGCTGATTGTACATGTTGTATGACCGTACAAATGATGTGGTAGGGTACAGTTGGCGCTAACATGGACATACAAGTGGACGAATCAGAGAGTGACACATGTTACCACTGCAAGGCTGACACATGGCACATCCATACTAATGACGTGGCAGGTCCGACACGTGGCAGGTGTGTTGACGTGGAAAGTGTGTTGACTGGGCAGAGATCGTGACAGGTGGGTAAATGAGTGCTTGAAACATGGCATTAGTTTGGGAGAATGTGAAGGTGCCACATGACCCAGACATGGGATGCCACGTGGCACCCCTTTATTGGTCATTGGTTATTGACAAAATTGTTGGACTCTACGAGGTTTGAACCCACGACCTTTGGGAAGGGGGGAAGAGATTTGGTAGCCAGGGCTAGGCAGCCTGCCCGTGTTGTTCCTTGTTATAATATGTACAAAATTTATATTTAAAGTGTATAGAATGGATCGTTGGGCGGAGTAAGGGTTGGGGCCTAGCCCCAACCCCCGGTCACAACACTCACGTGTCCCATCGCATATGCCCACACTTCTATCATTTGGCATGACATTTGTTATGGTGTAGCTCCAATGAATGGCCCCCATTCACACCACTATAACCATATGACTCGACATGTGACCAAATACATATACCTTGGGCATGAATATATATGGATAGCGCCCGGTTGGTCGGGATAGCCCGCCAACCAAGGTGCTAGTCCAGGAGATAATTTTTTTGGGGACAACTATATTTTTAGAGTGCGTGGAGACATAGCCTGCAGCCATATGGCCAACCACATGACCAAGAGTCGGGGCTTAAGGGATAGACCAACGCGCCAATAGGGCCAGGGCCACATGGAAGGCACCCAGGTGACCAGGGGCTAGCGAATAAGGGGTTGCACCCTAATATTTCTCAAAAGTGGGTTTTGTACTATGTATTATGATTTTTATAATTTTATTCACTAGGTTTTAGAGATTTTTGGCCAATATTAGGGGATATTGGGCCCTTTTTTAGGCTATATCTTGGGGAGAAGTTGGGAGGTTGTTACCCACTTCTAGTCTATATAAACTAGAGGTTCTTGGATCCATGGAGGAGGTTCAGAACAGGTTTATGATGAATAATTATTGAGCCAAAGCCATTTTTATGCAGGGAATCCATTGAGTAGAGAACCTTTGTGGGCCATTTCTGGGAGCTTCGGTCATCCTATTTCAGTGTCGTCAATTTTTTTGGATTCTAGAGATCTAGTAGAACAAGAAAAAATCAATTTGTAACCTTTTTGGCACTTCTGGGATGTACTTTTAAAGCTTTTAATAGAAATAAGAAAGCCTCATCTACTGAGACAAAGGCTTGGAGACGTAGGCGAGATTGCCAAACTTCATTATCACATTGGTGTTTATGGTTTTCTAATCCTCATGCTTTATTTCAGATCTGTATATGTTTATATGGTTTTCATATTTCCTCTTTAATTATTCCTCTTTCTTCAGTTTCCTAAATGGTAAAATAACTCATGCATAATAATTCAACCATTATCGTTTAAAAGATCTTTCTGGATCACATCCTCAAAGCACCTTTGATTCATATTTTCTGAAGCATTGCATTGATTTCCATCTCCTTGAAGTGTTTCACACATGTATACCTCCTTTTCATTACAATCATGAGAGGAAGAGAAAAACAAACTAACATTATCAAACCCAATATTACATCCTAGACCTTTCAAATCCTCAGACAACATATGTTTTTCTTTATTTGTTTCTTGTATAATAGTTTCTTTCTACTATTCTAGGACAACAAAATTTTTATAGGACTATCCTCTTTCTTCTTTCTACTCATTCATTATCAAATACTCATTAGCATAATGATCAGGCAGTTTCCCACAAGCCCATAAGTTTCCTTCTATTTCCAAAGAATCAATGAACATTTTTTCTAACGAAGATGATCTACTTTCTCTAAGAAGAAAAAAAAACTAGGCACATGTGTTGCTGCATAATATACCTTAGCAACAATTTCAAAGGGTTGAATTTTAGTAGGGACATTAAGGTAAAATCTTTGAAACCTCTTGTTGAATTCTGAAAGGGTTTCATCACTCCTTTTAATTGAATAAAACTCAGTGAGATAATAATGATGACTCTTCTTTTCTACCCATTGGTCCAATAACATGTCATGAACATCCATCCAACAACTTATATAATCAGTAGGAAAGTTTCTAAATCATTTCCTGCAATCTCGTTTTAGGGAATGCAATATCGTTTGATTTTTTTGGATTGACTTAAAAGTGAAAAAGGAATCAACATTGGAGGGGTCACTAGAAGATATAAGAAGTCCCTCTCGTTTTGTAAGAGGCGACGTTCTTTGAATTATTAAGTTTTGAGTTTTTCTTATGATTTTTCAAGGAGTGTAATGGGCAAATGATAAATAGAAGATCTCAACAAAATCTTTTAACTCATATAAAATTCTTTTAAATTGTAATTTTTCTTTTAAAACACAATGATCAAAATAAATATAAATATAGAGTGAATAAGTTAATAGAATTTGTTCATAACAAGTACACACCTTCATTAAATATGTAAGTGTAGGGTCAACCACATCTATGTAAGATGAAGAAAAGAAATAAAAACATGATAGGATAAGCCCATAGAAATTTAAAAGATTATTTCATTCAAGATCAAAGGAGTTGTGGAGACTATTTGCTCAAGTTTCCACTAATTCAAAATCATAAAGAACTCATAAAAACAAGATGGAAACTTGGATAGTTCTTTGTGGGGATGCTTTTAATACAATAGATATCCCCAAAAATGACATGATTTAGAATTGTCTAAAACAAAGTGGGCAGATAGAGCATAATCTCAATGACTAATACATAAACAAGAAATTGAAATGCATTCACCCTTTAAAGCAATGATGGGGCTCTTGTGGACCTAGAAGAAGACGACAACATGGAAGCAAAGGTAGAAAAGGTTGTGGAAGATTGACTTACAAAGTTTTGAGGGACTAGAATCTAATACCACTTCATCACAAAACTTTGATTTAAATAATACATTGATGTTTCCATGTGTGGTTCTTGAACCCTATCTGTCATTCTAAATAAATATTATGAGGTCTTGGTGATTTTAACCAAATACTTGCATCTCACTAGCAAGGTATTTAAAAGTCCTGAAGCAATAGATGTTTTTAATAGGATAGACTCCAGCCAAGCTTTGACTAGATCTTCAAATTTGTTGGTGTAAAGATTTTGGTCCACCAAGGTAGGTATAGACATATCCTCTTTCTACACATAAAGTGGAAAACTAGTCACAACTATGCATCTCGCTTCTTCATCTATGACTTTGTCGACCTCTTCCTCTCCTTTAAAACATTGTAGGATGTCTCCTTCATTTTCCATCCCTTCAAAAATTTTCAATGTTTTCCTTAGTTATGTTCTATGTAGGACCTTGTCCACTTGTGAGCTTTGACAAAGATTTTCAACATAATCGGACCCTATATAATCACCATCTTGTAAATATTGATGTACATTCTCCTTATCATGTTGTATGTACAAATGTTCTTTTGAGCTACAATAATGAGGAAGGATTAGTATTAGACCAACATTACTATACTGCTCATCATATATCAAAGCATTTGAATCTTCATCAAGATTTACTTCAATTTTATAATCATGAGGAAAAGACAAGGATACATCAACATTATAGAAAACAATATCTACCAAACCTTTTGTATTCTTAGTGAAAATTTCAACAAATATGCATTCCTTTTCTTGTTTGCCTTCAACATCCAAATTCTTATGCTCATTAAGTCCTTTAATTTGCTCATGAAAATATTGATTTTTATCCTCGTCAACAACGAAGAGGGCTTCATGTTCATGAGACTCTTCGATAACCTTTTCATAAATATTATCCTTGGAAATTTCCTCATTACATTTAACAAGATTTGAAAAGTTTTATCCATCCTCAAAGAACCTTTGATTCATATTTTCTGAAGCATTGCATGGATTTCCATCTCCTTGAAGTTTTTCACACATGTATACCTCCTTGTCATTACAATCATGAGAGGAAGAGAAAAACAAACTAACATTATCAAACCCAATATTACATCCTAGACCTTTCAAATCCTCAAACAACATACGTTTTTTTTTATTTGTTTCTTGTATAATAGTTTCTTTATGCTATTCTATGACAACAACATTTTTATATGACTATCCCCTTTCTTCTTTTTGCTCATTCATTATCAAATACGCATTAGCATAATGATCAGGCAGTTTACCACAAACCCATAAGTTTTCTTCTATTTCCAAAGCATCAATGAACATTTGTTCTAATGAAGATGATCTCTTTTCTCTAAGAAGAAAAAAAAACTAGGCTCATGTGTTGCTGCATAATATACCTTAGAAACAATTTTAGAGTGTTGAATTTCAGTAGGGACATTAAGGTAAAATATTTGAAACCTCTTGTTGAAGTTTGAAAGGGTTTCATCACTCCTTTTAATTGAATAAAACTCAGTGAGGTAATAATGATGACTCTTGTTTTCTGCCCATTGGTCCAACAATATGTCATGAAAATCCATCCAACAACTTATAGAACTAGTAGGAAAGTTTCTAAACCATTTCCTGCAATCTTGTTTTAGGGAATGACAATAAAATTCTCATGAAGACATCATCATGTTCGATATCTAGGTCATCAATATCATCTTGAAAAGATTCTAAATGTTTCTCAATGGAAATTTCATTATCTCCAATGAATCTAGGAAATGATCCATGTTGGATTTCTGAGAGGGGGGTGAATCAGTAATAGAGAAATTTAATCCTTTTTAACCATATAATCCAAGTGTTATATCAATGTAGCATTATCATTCAATAACTACTGAGTAAATCAACAATGAACAAATGAACAATCATACACATACACAGTACACCAGTGTTTTACATGGAAACCCAAAGCGAGAGAAAACCATAGAATGATTTTTCTTATATGTATTGAAGAATTACATTCATTGGAATCACCAACTTCCTTTGTTTTTCAGCTACAACTCGAAGGAGGCTCCAACCCCCTTGTTTCTCAGGCTACAACCTGAGGGAATCTCCAACTCCCCTATTCGCTGGCTACAACCCCCTATGTTCTCTGGCTACAACCACCTGTCCTTTCCCCATCCAACAGTCCTGAAGTAGAAGTAGAATCATGGAACCACTGTCACACTATCACTATGAGATATACCATTGTAAACTTGTACCAGTAAACTTGAACCATGCATCAACCGTGCATCAACCTGTACCTCAACCTGTAATCAATCTGTACCATAAACAAGTGCATCAACCATGCNAGCGAATAAGGGGTTGCGCCCTAATATTTCTCAAAAGTGGGTTTTTGTACTATGTAATATGATTTTTATAATTTTATTCACCAGGTTTTAGAGATTTTTGGCCAATATTAGGGGATATTGGGCCCTTTTTTAGGCTATATCTTGGGGAGAAGTTGGGAGGTTGTTACCCACTTCTAGTCTATATAAACCAGAGGTTCTTGGATCCATGGAAGAGGTTCAGAACAGGTTTATGATGAAGAATTATTGAGCCAAAGACATTTTTATGCAGGGAAGCCATTGAGTAGAGCACCTTTGTGGGCCATTTCTGGGAGCTTTGGTCATCCAATTTCAGTGTCGTCAATTTTTTTGGGTTCTAGAGATCTAGTAGAACAAGAAAAAATCAATTTGTAACCTTTTTGTCACTTCTGGGATGTACTTTTAAAGCTTTTAATAGAAATAAGAAAGCCTCATCTACTGAGACAAAGGCCTAGAGACGTAGGCAAGATTGCCGAACTTCATTATCACATTGGTGTTTATGGTTTTCTAATCCTCATGCTTTATTTCAGATCTGTATATGTTTATATGGTTTTCATATTTCCTCTTTAATTATTCCTCTTTCTTCAGTTTCCTAAATGGTAAAATAACTCATGCATAATAATTCAACCATTATCGTTTAAAAGATCTTTCTGGATCACATCCTCAAAGCACCTTTGATTCATATTTTCTGAAGCATTGCATTGATTTCCATCTCCTTGAAGTGTTTCACACATGTATACCTCCTTTTCATTACAATCATGAGAGGAAGAGAAAAACAAACTAACATTATCAAACCCAATATTACATCCTAGACCTTTCAAATCCTCAGACAACATATGTTTTTCTTTATTTGTTTCTTGTATAATAGTTTCTTTCTACTATTCTAGGACAACAAAATTTTTATAGGACTATCCTCTTTCTTCTTTCTACTCATTCATTATCAAATACTCATTAGCATAATGATCAGGCAGTTTCCCACAAGCCCATAAGTTTCCTTCTATTTCCAAAGAATCAATGAACATTTTTTCTAACGAAGATGATCTACTTTCTCTAAGAAGAAAAAAAAACTAGGCACATGTGTTGCTGCATAATATACCTTAGCAACAATTTCAAAGGGTTGAATTTTAGTAGGGACATTAAGGTAAAATCTTTGAAACCTCTTGTTGAATTCTGAAAGGGTTTCATCACTCCTTTTAATTGAATAAAACTCAGTGAGATAATAATGATGACTCTTCTTTTCTACCCATTGGTCCAATAACATGTCATGAACATCCATCCAACAACTTATATAATCAGTAGGAAAGTTTCTAAATCATTTCCTGCAATCTCGTTTTAGGGAATGCAATATCGTTTGATTTTTTTGGATTGACTTAAAAGTGAAAAAGGAATCAACATTGGAGGGGTCACTAGAAGATATAAGAAGTCCCTCTCGTTTTGTAAGAGGCGACGTTCTTTGAATTATTAAGTTTTGAGTTTTTCTTATGATTTTTCAAGGAGTGTAATGGGCAAATGATAAATAGAAGATCTCAACAAAATCTTTTAACTCATATAAAATTCTTTTAAATTGTAATTTTTCTTTTAAAACACAATGATCAAAATAAATATAAATATAGAGTGAATAAGTTAATAGAATTTGTTCATAACAAGTACACACCTTCATTAAATATGTAAGTGTAGGGTCAACCACATCTATGTAAGATGAAGAAAAGAAATAAAAACATGATAGGATAAGCCCATAGAAATTTAAAAGATTATTTCATTCAAGATCAAAGGAGTTGTGGAGACTATTTGCTCAAGTTTCCACTAATTCAAAATCATAAAGAACTCATAAAAACAAGATGGAAACTTGGATAGTTCTTTGTGGGGATGCTTTTAATACAATAGATATCCCCAAAAATGACATGATTTAGAATTGTCTAAAACAAAGTGGGCAGATAGAGCATAATCTCAATGACTAATACATAAACAAGAAATTGAAATGCATTCACCCTTTAAAGCAATGATGGGGCTCTTGTGGACCTAGAAGAAGACGACAACATGGAAGCAAAGGTAGAAAAGGTTGTGGAAGATTGACTTACAAAGTTTTGAGGGACTAGAATCTAATACCACTTCATCACAAAACTTTGATTTAAATAATACATTGATGTTTCCATGTGTGGTTCTTGAACCCTATCTGTCATTCTAAATAAATATTATGAGGTCTTGGTGATTTTAACCAAATACTTGCATCTCACTAGCAAGGTATTTAAAAGTCCTGAAGCAATAGATGTTTTTAATAGGATAGACTCCAGCCAAGCTTTGACTAGATCTTCAAATTTGTTGGTGTAAAGATTTTGGTCCACCAAGGTAGGTATAGACATATCCTCTTTCTACACATAAAGTGGAAAACTAGTCACAACTATGCATCTCGCTTCTTCATCTATGACTTTGTCGACCTCTTCCTCTCCTTTAAAACATTGTAGGATGTCTCCTTCATTTTCCATCCCTTCAAAAATTTTCAATGTTTTCCTTAGTTATGTTCTATGTAGGACCTTGTCCACTTGTGAGCTTTGACAAAGATTTTCAACATAATCGGACCCTATATAATCACCATCTTGTAAATATTGATGTACATTCTCCTTATCATGTTGTATGTACAAATGTTCTTTTGAGCTACAATAATGAGGAAGGATTAGTATTAGACCAACATTACTATACTGCTCATCATATATCAAAGCATTTGAATCTTCATCAAGATTTACTTCAATTTTATAATCATGAGGAAAAGACAAGGATACATCAACATTATAGAAAACAATATCTACCAAACCTTTTGTATTCTTAGTGAAAATTTCAACAAATATGCATTCCTTTTCTTGTTTGCCTTCAACATCCAAATTCTTATGCTCATTAAGTCCTTTAATTTGCTCATGAAAATATTGATTTTTATCCTCGTCAACAACGAAGAGGGCTTCATGTTCATGAGACTCTTCGATAACCTTTTCATAAATATTATCCTTGGAAATTTCCTCATTACATTTAACAAGATTTGAAAAGTTTTATCCATCCTCAAAGAACCTTTGATTCATATTTTCTGAAGCATTGCATGGATTTCCATCTCCTTGAAGTTTTTCACACATGTATACCTCCTTGTCATTACAATCATGAGAGGAAGAGAAAAACAAACTAACATTATCAAACCCAATATTACATCCTAGACCTTTCAAATCCTCAAACAACATACGTTTTTTTTTATTTGTTTCTTGTATAATAGTTTCTTTATGCTATTCTATGACAACAACATTTTTATATGACTATCCCCTTTCTTCTTTTTGCTCATTCATTATCAAATACGCATTAGCATAATGATCAGGCAGTTTACCACAAACCCATAAGTTTTCTTCTATTTCCAAAGCATCAATGAACATTTGTTCTAATGAAGATGATCTCTTTTCTCTAAGAAGAAAAAAAAACTAGGCTCATGTGTTGCTGCATAATATACCTTAGAAACAATTTTAGAGTGTTGAATTTCAGTAGGGACATTAAGGTAAAATATTTGAAACCTCTTGTTGAAGTTTGAAAGGGTTTCATCACTCCTTTTAATTGAATAAAACTCAGTGAGGTAATAATGATGACTCTTGTTTTCTGCCCATTGGTCCAACAATATGTCATGAAAATCCATCCAACAACTTATAGAACTAGTAGGAAAGTTTCTAAACCATTTCCTGCAATCTTGTTTTAGGGAATGACAATAAAATTCTCATGAAGACATCATCATGTTCGATATCTAGGTCATCAATATCATCTTGAAAAGATTCTAAATGTTTCTCAATGGAAATTTCATTATCTCCAATGAATCTAGGAAATGATCCATGTTGGATTTCTGAGAGGGGGGTGAATCAGTAATAGAGAAATTTAATCCTTTTTAACCATATAATCCAAGTGTTATATCAATGTAGCATTATCATTCAATAACTACTGAGTAAATCAACAATGAACAAATGAACAATCATACACATACACAGTACACCAGTGTTTTACATGGAAACCCAAAGCGAGAGAAAACCATAGAATGATTTTTCTTATATGTATTGAAGAATTACATTCATTGGAATCACCAACTTCCTTTGTTTTTCAGCTACAACTCGAAGGAGGCTCCAACCCCCTTGTTTCTCAGGCTACAACCTGAGGGAATCTCCAACTCCCCTATTCGCTGGCTACAACCCCCTATGTTCTCTGGCTACAACCACCTGTCCTTTCCCCATCCAACAGTCCTGAAGTAGAAGTAGAATCATGGAACCACTGTCACACTATCACTATGAGATATACCATTGTAAACTTGTACCAGTAAACTTGAACCATGCATCAACCGTGCATCAACCTGTACCTCAACCTGTAATCAATCTGTACCATAAACAAGTGCATCAACCATGC
>JZKD02S1246746.1:0-12295 GCA_000966675.3 Picea glauca
CCGACAGGTCATGGTCGGAACTTTCAGACCAGAGCATATCCAATCTATGTACAATCTCCCAGCGACTTCTGAATATACATATGGCAAAGAATTCCTGGAGGAATTCAAAAAGAAGAAATGCGAAGAATATGACAAAACCATGCCTGGTTTAATCAAAGATTGGGTCTCGCGCTCTGCAACATTCAGAGAGAATGACAAAGGTGTGTATTCGATTTCTTCATTGGAGCCACAGTATATGTATGTGGCGATGATGACTTGTCGGCTTTTCGGATGGGAGGATACTGCGCATTTTTACATCCAGTGGGTACCTCTCATCTTTCGGGTAGCGGAAGGTTTCTCTTTCAATTCGGATAAGATGCTCTCCGACAGTTTGTTCAACAGAGTTACAGATTACCGGGAGAAAAAAGCAGCCAGGAGACCATCCAGATTCTTCATGTCCGCGTATATCATGGACGCAATATTCTCCATGACACCTTTTCCTTTGATGAATTGGGCTTGGAGTCCAACCCAGGAAAAAAAGGTGCATAAATACCACGACAAGCTGTGGGAAAATAATGCAAATAAGTTTATTTATGAGATTTTCAACTGGGTGATGGTGCCCCTACATGTCGTCATTTTTGGTCTTTCGCCACCCCGCATCTCCGATAGCATTGCTGTGAATCTAAGCAGTATCGCGGACCGGTATGTGGAAGAAGAATTCTCCTATTTTAGAGTTTTCGGAGCAGCTGTCCCTCCTCTGGCGCTACCACTTTTCATCCCCGACAAGCTGTCCTGTCGTGAGATTGCGTGACAAACAGTAATCGACGGAGTGAGTAAAGAGCTCAAAGCGTCGTCAAAGAAGGTATGGCCGTTTTTCCCTGTTCGGCTTAATTCCTATTCCTTATTAGATTTCAGACATGCTAAGGCTAAAGTTGCAACCTTAGAAGACTTGAGCCTAGTCTCTATTGAGTACAAAAAGCATGATCCGCAGAGAATTGTAAGCACCCATTTGGGGAATTGTGGATTAAAAAGGTTCGAACACGAGTGTTCACCCTCGGATGATGTTTTCTAAGGGGTGAGGTCCTATTCGGAAGTGCAATATCGAATCATATCTCTAGCACCCGAAGATAGGGCCTCGATTTTAAAATTCCAGGAACATAGGAAAAGATGTCTCCCCATGGTGCTGGGAGGTTTGGGACTTTCCAAGGACAAAGAAAAGGAGGCCGAAAGTTCTGTGGGGCAAACTTCTAATCCCAAAAAATGTCAGGAAGGGGAGAAGAAGTAGAATCCCAAACAGGGGAAGAGTCTTGAGCAGGAGCAGAATCCTAAACAGGGGAAGAGTCCTGAACAGGAGCAGAATCCCGAACAGGGGAAGAGTCCTGAATAGGAGAAGAATCCTGAACAGGGGAAGAGTCCTGAACAGGACAAGAATCCCGAACAGGGGAAAAGTCCCAAGCAAGAAAAGAATCCAGAGACAGGGACAGAGACGAAGACCTCCAATCCTCCGAAAGAACAGGACTCACTCTTCACACCAAGAAAGGTGGCGAAGCAGATCGGACAGCCCATCACCTCGGTCACACCCTTGCAGTCGGCTCAGGGAGACTTCAGCCAGGGATGGATATTTGGCGAAGAACTAAGACCTATAAGGGCAAAGGAACTCCCCCCTAATGAGTTCTTTTTTGACTGAAAGAGAAAGGTTGTGGTAAAGCGGGAATTTTATCAAGAGGGAGAGTCCACTGTTAAAAAATTCAAAGTAATGACAGATGGAAAAAACAAGAAAAGTGACGAATTCGCCACAGAGATAGCAGGGACGCTGGGACCTTATGCGTCAGCGAACCAATTCTCGGTTGCTATGTTGAAAAATCAGCTCAAGAGAAAAAATCGACTGATCAAGACTCTTGAAGCCCGAATAGCTTCGGCTGCGGAAGATGCTAAGAGTCAAGCGAGTGGGGCAATAGAGCTGGCCCAATTGGCCAATAAGAAAGAGATCGAAGTCCTCAAAACCAAGCTGGAACAAGCAAACTCAGTGCTCCGAGAGGGTCGAGTGCAGTCGGGTCAGCAGAGGGAAACGATCACACAGTTACATGCTCAGTTAGAGGTCGCAGGGAGCAATGTGATCGACATTGAGATTGTTAAATCCTGAGAAATTGACATTCAGAGCAGGATCTCTTCTGCTCAACAGAGCCTGCTAAACAAAGTAGGGGAATTTCGAGGAAATTTCCTGTTAATGCATCAGATTTCTGAGAATCTGATCGTTAAGGAAAGAAACACAGAAGCTGCTTGGATAGCCTTCCAAGAAGCAGTGATAGCCACCAACAATAGGTTTTCAGTAGGGTCTCTCGGGCTCACCATTGCTGAACAGACGAGGGGTAATATTTTGTTAAAAAATTGGGAGCATGATATTACTTTAAGCAAGGAGCAGGCTCAAAAAGTGACATATTCGCTAGAAGAAGCTTTCAAAGCCATAAATGGTGAGTTGTTGGGGATGGAAAGTGGAGGTGACACAGAGATGCTAAGGCAGATGAATATAGAGTGGATCTCCCTCGACATGAAGGAGAAAAATGAGAGAAATTTGTCAGAGATCTCTAGGATAGACAAGGTAGACATGGCTCAAATTGATGGACATTTGATTCAGCCCAGCACACAACTCGGCGCCCTTGATATGGTTGATGCACATATGAGGAATAGACTTCCACAATTAGCCCGAGAGTGCTACTTTGTCGAAGCCATTTGTCAAGCAGAGCCGTCACAGATTGTATCCCAATTCATGGACAGATGTAAGATATGCACTGAGTCTATGCAAAGACAAGCACCTGGCCCTTTTTGAAAATGAAGTAGAAGAGATGGAGTGTTTTCGCTCCTCACAGCTGCCAAGCGGAACTTTCACAACTTGTATCCAGTTTATGGACAGATGTATAATATGCACTAAGTCACGTAAAGACAGGCAGCTGGCACTTTTTTGAAAATAGGAGTAGAGAAGGGCAAATTTGTATAAATAGATCACCAAAAGAAGAACAACAAGCTGGACTTTTTTGGTAAACATTGTAATGTAATTTTTGCATTGGAGGAGTTAATACAACAAATTTGAAGATTCCTGATTCCGTCACGACTGTGTTGCAAGTTTCTTTCGTTATGTTATTTGTTTCTTTTCATTTTTCTCTACATAATTGATGTGTATCACTATAATTTAGTACGACCACTACTATAGTGAAGGGATTTCATCTTTCTGTAATTGTGTCTTGTCTTTCCTCTGCACCAGCTATCAGCGGGTGTAAGACCAATTTGCATTTACAAAATTTTATATTTAGTTACACTATGTCAATTATTTCTATGTCAATTTCTTCTTCTGTGTATGTGTGAGTTTATATTGACAGGAACCTTACGTTATCCACAGCTAAATGCTTTTCTCTCATTCCATATCTTTTACTAAAACAAATACAGTTACAGGAAAGGGCCTTCAGTTTGCATTCCCAATTTGTTCTTCATGTAAAAAATACCACATAAAAAACCAAATTGAAACAGCGTTAAAATCTCTTCCTAAAATCGTTTCCATATTGGTACTGTTTCTCAAATGATTGTCCCTGCAGTAACTCAACCTAATATTCAACCCGGACTCTCTAATCAAACTCATATCGATTTAAATATTTTCGATACAATCCTTAAAACCGCTAACACCCGCGAGGAATTAGAACTTTCATGGACAACCATTGAGCGTGACATAACTGCTCAAGAGCAGTTGGAATCTAGACGACGAGAACGTAGAAATATTCTCTAGTTTCTCATACCGAAGGTTAGTATAATCCGGTATCAACCTTTTGTATACTTTCAGATGCCTTGACACTGTACTTTAAAGCCTTAGGTACAGACTCAGGAACAATAGATCCAATCACAAATCCTGCTACAGGAGGATCTGGGATACCTCCTTCACCACCTCCCTCATCTCCTTCTTCTTCTGGAGGATATTCCTCTTCAGACAAAAGAAACTCACCTTCTCAGCCTTCCACACCCACTACCCCAATGGAAAATCAGAACAATCCTGCCAGACCCTGGTTGGACTAGGATGTTGTAGCTGTACCTGGAGCCCAACACCCTTTACCTAAGCACCCGGAGAAATGGATTTCTAAGTTTGATCCCGACTCAAAATAGATAGCTGAAGATCATATCAAAAAATTTATGTTAGCCATCAGACTCCGCAATGTTTAACATGAAGATGTTGTCTGTAGGTTGTTCCCTTATACTTTTGAGGGTAACGCGTCCACTTGGTACTTTGCCCAACAACCTCATACTATAGTGTCTTGGGAAAAGTTTGAGTCATGTTTTTTGGAAAAATTCGGAGATGGCAAACCTCCGGAAGTCTTAGTCATGGATCTTTCGAGCTTAAAAATGAACCCAAAAGAAAAAGTTAAAGATTTTAATCAAAGATTCCTGACGCTTAAAAATCAAATCCCTGCAGATTCTATGCCTACTGAGAGTCTTTTAATAGATTACTACACTAAAGCTCTACATCAAAGTATAGCTATTTGGGTTAAATGATCTAAAAAGGCCACGTTGTTAGAAGCCTTCGAAGAGGCTACTGAAATTGAAAAAGACATACTTAGCCTTAAGGACTCTTCTCGCAACGAAACTGAGACTATTTCTTCTTCCAAAAAGAAGATTGAAATTCTCCCTAGACCTACTCAACGCAAAACACAACCAGAAAACTCTGATTTGGAAAATTTAACTAAAGTTGTACAAAAATTGTCTAATCAAGTTATAGATCTAAAAAGGTTGACTGAAGAATCTTCCTCGAGTAAAGGACCCTACAAATCCCCTTTCCGAAAGCCTTTTCCCACCAACCGGCCTAATCCAAATCCCGAAGGCTTGAACCTAGAAAGTTTGCAATGTGCTCTTCAGACAATTCTAGAAGCCCAAGATAACTTGATTCCTCCTGAAATCCCTCAGGAGGAAGTCGAGCAGGAAACAGTTCAAGAAGAAGAGTCTTCTCCAAACATCTTTGGACACTTCTCGGATAGCATCTTTCAAGCTAACTTCGAGACTATTCACCCTTACAACACTAGGAGTAAGACAACAAATAAACCTCCTGCCGATAACACTACAACTTCACCTCCAAAGCCATCTAAATCAGCAGAAATTAAACAGAGTAATGGCGGCCCTAAATTAGATTATGATGTTGTTGAAGATCTTAAAAAATTAAGGGCTAACATTTCTATTTATGAGTTGTTGAAGTTTCCATTTTTGTTACAGAAAATGTTGCAAAATATTTCAGAAAATGGCAAGAATGGTAATTCAAATGGTAACAAGGTTGTGCAAATCAAAGTTCCGCAGAAGACTTCCACTAAAAATAATCCTGATCCTCAAGATAAAGGAAGCCCTCCTGTAACTCCTGTAAATAATAATGTATAAAATGTAAATAATGTAGATAAATTAGCATTAGAAACTGCGAGTAAGAAACCACAAGCTACTACTTTAAGTACTCGCAAAAATGTACCTCCTTTTCTTTTAACTTTTGAAATCTTCAACAGAAATGTGCATAATTGTATGGTTGACTCAGGAGCATCATCAAATGTGATGCCCTGGTCTTTCTGCCAAAAGATTAACTCTGAAGTGGAACCATATTATTTGAAAATCATACAACTTGATCGAACAGATGTAAAAGTTATAGGCGAACTAAAAAATGTATTGATTAGATTATCATCTAACCCAAAGGTTCATCAGGTTATTGATATAATTGTGGTGGATATTCCAGAAGTGTATGGTATATTTTTGAGTAGGGACTGGTCGGAGCAGCTACATCGTTACTTCGCGACGGACTGGTCTCACTTATGGCTTCCAGAAAATAGTAAGCCCAACAAGATCAGGGTGAATCGTGAGCATTACCTTAAGTTCACGGTCACATACTTGAACGACCCCAATGAGCCATACACACCTCCTGCTGATTCACCTGAAGTCCAAGGGATGGACACCTTCTTCGGAAATTTCATGGCCGAGGTTTCACCTATCATCAATCCAGAATAGCAGTCCGAGATCATAGCATATGTGCAACCAACAGCTTCTATACAACCGTCTCTCATGAGCCCTGATTTCTCTCAAGATTTTACACTCTATACTTTTGTCTCTGATCGTTCCTATGCCGCAGTCCTAACTCAGAAGAATTTTGAGAACAACAAAGTACCCATCGCCTTTATGATCTCTTCTTTCAAAGGTGCTGAACTTAACTACCCAACGGTTGATCGGCAAGCCTACGTTGTTTTCAAAGTAGTTAATCACTTTCGGTCCTATCTTTTGAAGTCAAGGACGAAGGTCATTGTCCCCTACCCCACCATAAGGAACTTGTTAGTGAAAAAGGAGTTAGGAGAGAAGAGAGCCAACTGGGTCACCTCCTTACAGGAGTATGACTTAGAGATCACCCCAACACAGATCGTGAGAGGCCAAGGATTGTGTAAGTTGGTTGTTGATTCATAAATATGACAGTGAGAAGATAGTGATACATCAAACCTAGAAAAACCCAATCAAAGTTTGATTTGTTGCGCACAAAACCTCGTAAGTCCTTGGTACAACGATATTAGATACTGTCTTGAACATGGATAAGCACCCCATCACCTTGAACCCGCCAAGAGAAGAGCGTTGAGACTAAAGTCCGCCTCCTTTCATCTAGTTAATGGTATACTGTTTCGTCAAAGTTTTGACGGCGTACTGATGCGCTGCCTCGAAGAGGACGAAGCATAAAAAGTCTTGCTTGAGTTGCATGCAGGAGAATCTAGTAGTCTCTTCGGTGGCGACACTGCTACTCATAAGGTTTTAAGAGCCAATTACTACTAGCCCACTCTTTTTAGAGACGCCCATGCCTTGTGTCGTAAATGTATCATTTGTCAGAAAGCATCAGGGCGGTTGCAAAAACCAGCCTTCCCCTTGCAACCCATTTCAGTCGATTCTCCTTTCCAGCAATGGGGCCTTGATATCATAGGTCCTATTAACCCTCCGTCCTCAAAATAGTGCAAGTATATTGTGACAACCACATATTATTTTACTCGATGGTCCAAAGCCGCTGCGCTAAGAACTGTTAACACAAGTCAGGTGATCGCTTTTTTAAACTCGAATATCATCACTCATTTCGATATCCCTGATTGTCTAGTCTTTGATAACACTTCATACTTTTCTTCTCTTGAGATGAGTGAGTTCGCTTTGGAGAAAGGAATAAATCTGAAGTATTATGCTAGTTACTACCCCTAGGGAAACGGCTTAGCAGAATCAACAAACAAGAACTTGATCAAAATTATCAAGAGAACCGTGGCTGAAAATCACAAGAACTGGCACAATGCACTACTGAATGCACTGTGGGCTGATAGGGTAACACCCAAAGCCGCTATAGGTAACTCCCCCTTTTTCCTCATTTATGGCAGAGAAGCCATTCTGCCAGCTCACATTCTTCTTCCTTCGCTTCAATTGTCACAAAAAGTCCAAGAAGAAGATTGTCCCCCTTTAGAAATCCGCATTAACGCTTTGATGAAGTTGGAAGAAGTAAGAACCCAAGCTAAGCGTAAATTAGATCAACATCAAAAATTGATTAAAAGTTGGTTCGATTCTAATTCTGCTTCTGATAGGAATTTTGAAGTAGGCGACCTCGTCTTAAAATGGGACAAACCACATGAAGGAAAGGGTGAGCACACCAAGTTTCAAAACTTATGGCTTGGGCCATTTTTAATTGCTGAAAATTTGGGTCCTAGTTCCTTTCAATTACAGAATCTTGAAGGGCAGCCTGACACCTATCTGGTGAATGGCCAAGCCCTGAAAATATACTTTGCTTGATAACTACCCTTGTATATTATGTAAATATTTCTTTGGTTTGCATTTTTTTCGTTTTCTTCCTGTTTTGATTTTGATTTGGATTGATTAGTTTTTTGGTGTTTTTTGAAAAATATGCATACCTGTGCACTGAGCCATTCAGACAAAGACCACAGAAAATTTTCTTCGTTGAAATAACTTCTGAAAGTTTGTACGAACATCAGTGATATATTTCTAAAATTGATATTTATGTTGGAAAATTTTGTTGTTTGAAAGAAGTTTACTGATTCCAATCTCTAAGCAAAGTTTGTCATGATCATCTATTATATTTTTACGCTGTCCCTTTTCCGTAAATGAATGACTCAAAAGATGTCTCCCTGTCATAGGAAGTTGTTTTTATAAATAAAACATTTCTGGAGCTGAATAAATGACAGTGTTAAAAAAATTCTGATGAGGTTTGAAAAATATGTTAAAATATCAAGATTTCCAGCGTCACCCTGCTCGGCTATATATCTAAAAAAGAAAACAAAATAAAAATATTAATAAGAGCTGTGGGAAGTGCTTGTAAACCCGCCGGGATGCTGAACAGGTCCGCTGGCAGCGGGTAAATGCAAGCATGGCGCCAAGACAACTTCGTTGGGGTACTGAACAAGCTTGCTGGCAGCGAAGCAATGTCGGGTACATGAAAATCTGTGTAAAAAATTATGAGAAACCTCTTTAATGTCCTTTATTCTGATCTAGAACTTCTTGATAGGAACAGATGTCAGAGTGGGTTAAATGGAAACCCTGTCGAGGCTATGGACGCCTGCTAGCAACAGTGGCCATGCCAACAGTATTGAAGATTTTATCATTAATATCGTGACTTGTTGATCTTAAGACTTTTATTAGTTTTCATCTTTTAAAACATCGCTGGAAAAGATGGTAAATGATGATGTTTGTAATATGTTCTAGTTGTTGTTTTTTGAGTTGAAATTTTCTTTGTTGTCCTAATCTGAATTTATTTCTTTTGACAAAGATAACTGCTTCTACCAGTGTGTCGCCATTGTTGGCAGCCAATACAATTTTTTCTATTGCCCTATAAGCTGCCTACACCTATGTCTTCTGAACTTCAAATTGTCGTCGCATTTTCCAAATAGACGATATTTTCATTTCTTGCGACACTTGTAAATTGGTCTCCATTTATTTTTCACGACTGTAAGCGTGAAAATGCCTCCATCGTTATTTGAACTGTCATGATCTTTGCATTGATATTTTGAGTGGCACTTACCTTTGGTTTATCATTAAGTGGCTGTAAGGATTTTCGAACTATGCCTACTTTGATTGCGCGACTTGATTTTTATTTAATTGGTAAGGCATTGAGCATGAAAAATTATGTTTTTGGGATTTTCCTAGTCCATGAATTACATAGGGGTCATGGTTTATTTTTGTTTTTATATATATGATGTGATCCTTATTGTTATGGCTCTTGGCTTGTCGATTTTATAAATATCAATTATCACTATGTTTTAAAACTTTGATTACACACTTATACGATGGTGCATATTTAATTTTTGGGTTTGATTTCACATTGAATGACAATGGTTTGAAATTTTACAATGGCGCATTGGTATATCATCCATCGTTTGATTTTTATGGTTGGCCGAATGATATGGTTTGAACTATGTTATGATTGATTTAACAGAGGATTAATTGCCAGTTGTACTTTGCCATTACTATTATGCATGGCGGTAAGTGATTCCACCACCCTCGCATACGCACATTAAATGCTTCCCCTTTGATCGTTCATAGTGGTTAGACCGAATGACTCTGCTCCTGTGTGCTGGTTTTTTCAAACCAAACCCTTACCATGTGCTCGCACCATGGCTCCAGTCACGAGGGCTGAACTGAATGGAATCCAGGCTCTGTTGATGTTCAACAGTGCCCACAGTGACCTCGAGGACAATGGGTGGCTCCCGTTCATAAAGAAGTTTGATGGTTTTAACCTATGTGTTGCCCGACAATTCACATTGACCTTTGATGGTTGTCGAGCCAAGGTCGGCGATGTTCAATTGCAAATTGACGAGCAATTTGTAAGTCTTGCTACGAGTTTGCCAGTCACTGGACAACGATGGTCCAAGAATTGCAAAGTGGAAGAGGTCCCTTGGACTCTGCTCTTCCAGTCGCATAAGGTTAGCTCCTGTGACAAAGGTTTACCCGTGACCATGTTGAAACAGTGCTGGCATGATTTATTGATGATTATCAAACAGTTTATCACCTGCAAAGGTCGGTATGGTTTTGTTTTCTTACACCACCTTCGTTTCCTTATGGTTTTTATGGGTTATCAGCTCAATATGTCGTATTATTTGCATAGAAGCTTGTTCAAAATGTCTAAGAAATACAAAAGAAACCAGGCTGATAGCAACCTCTTTCACTATGGGCTGGTTAAAATGATTGTTGTCTGTCATTTGGGGTTACACGAAGACTGTTGGAATGGTTTCCTTGCTTGCAATGATTTTGAGGATCTGAATCCTCCACAGGTTGACAAACCTGTGGTTACCAAGGACAAGACTATACCCCCGGTACCCTACAGTATTCTGTTACCTAAACCCTTACCCGACTCACCTATCGACCTACCCCACTCTGTGACCAAGGGTGTCGAGACAGTTAAACCTATGGGAAAGAAGCCTAAAGCCAAGCCTACTGCAATGGCCAAAGGAAAAAAGAATGCCCGTTTAATCTCTCGAATGGCAAGGAACAAGCCGAAACCTCCTGTCAACCCTGACCCTATCGTTTTGAGTGAAGACTCCGACTCGGAAGTGGAGCGTTTCTTGGNAGAGTGGGTTAAATGGAAACCCTGTCGAGGCTATGGACGCCTGCTGGCAGCAGTGGCCATGCCAACAATATTGAAGATTTTATCATTAATATCGTGACTTGCTGATCTTAAGACTATTATTAGTTTTCATCTTTTGAAACATCGTTGGAAAAGATGGTAAATGATGATGTTTGTACGATTTTCTGATTGTTGTTTTTGAGTTGAAATTTCCTTTGCTGTCCTAATCTGAATTTATTTCTTTTGATAGAGATAACTGCTTCTACCAGTGTGTCACCATTGTTGGCAGCCAATTCAATTTTTCCTATTGCCCTATAAGCTGCCTACACCTATGTCTTCTGAACTTCAAATTGTCGTCACATTTTGCAAATAGACGATAATTTTCATTCCTTGCGACACTTGTAAATTGGTCTCCATTTAAGTTTTCACGACTGTAAGCGTGAAAACTCCTCCATCGTTATTTGTACTGTCATTATCTTTGCATTGAGATTTTGAGTGGCACTTACCTTTGGTTTATCATTAAGTGGCTAAAAGGATTTTCGAACTATGCCTATTTGCCTATTCTTACTTTGATTGCACAACTTGATTTTTATTTAATTGACAAGGCATTGAGCATGGAAATTTATGTTTTTTGGATTTTCCTAGTCTATGAATTACATAGGGATCATGGTTTATTTTTGTTTTTATATATATGATGTGATCCTTATTGTTATGGCTCTTGTCTTGTCGATTTTATAAAAATCGATTGTCACTATGTTTTAAAACTTTGATTACACACTTATACGATGGCACATATTTAATTTTTGGGATTGAATTCACATTGAATGACAATGGTTTGAAATTTTACAATGGCGTATTGGTATATCAATCATCGTTTGATTTTTATGGTTGGCCGAATGATAAGGTTTAAACTATGCTATGATTGATTGAACAGAAGGTTAATTCGCCGGTTGTACTTTGCCATTACTATTATGCATGGCGGTAAGTGATTCCACCACCCTTGTATGCGCACATTAAATGCTTCCCCTTTGATCGTTCATAGTGGTTATACCGAATGACTCTGCTCCTGTGTGCTGGTGTTTTCGAACCAAACCCTTACCATGTGCTCGCATCATGGCTCCAGTCGTGAGGGCTGAACCAAATGGTAGCTAGACTCTGTTGATGTTCGACAGTGCCCGTAGTGACATCGAAGACAATGGGTGGCTCTCGTTCATATGAAAATTTGATGGTTTTAACCTCTGGGTTGCCCGACAATTCGCATTGACCTTTGATGGCTGTCGAGCCAAGGTTGGCGATGTTCAATTGCAAATTGACGAGCAATTTGTAAGTCTTGCTACGGGTTTGCCTGTCACTGGACAACGATGGTCCAAGAATTGCAAAGTGGAAGAGGTCCCTTGGACACTGCTTTTCCAGTCGCGTAAGGTTAGCTCTTGTGACAAAGGTTTACCCGTGACCATGTTGAAACAATGCTGGCATGATTTATTGATGATTATCAAACAGTTTATCACCTACGAAGGTCGGTATGGTTTTTTTTTCTTACACTACCTTCGTTTGCTTATGGTTTTTATGGGTTATCAGCTCAATATGTCGTATTATTTGCATAGAAGCCTGTTCAAAATGTCTAATAAATACAAAAGGAACCAGGCTGATAACAACCTCTTTCACTATGGGCTGGTTAAAATGATTGTTGTCTGTCATTTGGGGTTACACAGAGACTGTTGGAAT
>JZKD02S1246757.1:0-12295 GCA_000966675.3 Picea glauca
GTGGTTCTTGATTTTCAAGTAAATATATAAACCCCATTTTGGGTTGTTTGGGGGTTCATTCATTTTTCATTGTTCAAACTCTTCATTCTACTCTTCTCCATTCATAACTTCACTCTTTCATTTCATTGTTTATAAATTATCATTCATTCTTTTTCTTGGATTGAGACATGGGGGTGGGGAGAATTGCTAAGGAAGAAGCCATTGTTTTCTAGTTGCGGTAATGATTGGTGTAATCCAACCATGAATTTGTGTCTGCATGCTTGAGATGCATTGGCATCTGCTAGATTTTATTCACGGTTGCGAGTCCTGAGAGTCCTATGATGGATATTCTTGACTATATGCACTGAAGACCTTCAAAGAGGTGAAAAAACTGAGGGATGATGTGGTAGAGAAGGGGGTCCATTCTCTTGGGTTGTGTAGGTTGGAAGAGAAGAGATATGGTGTACTTTGGATTGTTGTATGTTGAGAAACCAGTGAGATATCGAGTGTTGAATGGTTTGGGAAGCTGTGTGAGACCCTAGAGCCATCCTTATGGATTCATAGGCCTGGCTCGGGGGTGACTTATTGTTGAGACTTGGAACAATAGTATCTATGGTTGGGTGGAACATCCTTCATCTGGAGCCAGTTGGTGATTTAGTTTCTTAAACATAAGTGTTCTCTATCCTGTGTTTATGTTCTTGTATATTTATTTCCACTATGTATTAATTATCATCTCTGAAATTCGTATTATAATATGCATACTTGTTGGTTATCATTGTGCATGACATATTTCTTATTTATTTATGTTGTAGCATGAATCTTGATTATTGCATGTGTTGTTATAGTATTATTTCATGTTTCTTTATTAATTAAATGTTATCATAATTCAAAATTAGCTTAGAACTGCGTTTTGGAGAAGTGTGCCTGCCTGTGGGTGGCTGGGTATGTTAAAAATTGGTATCAGAGCTTCTCATTCAAACACTAGATTGGTATGGGCCAAAACGAGTGAAAATTTGAGAAATTTGTTGTGGAAAATTTTGGTCTGTGTGAATTTTGGGAAAATGGTCGAACATTAGAAAGAAAATCCTAAAATTCATGAGCAAATTCAAGTTTGAAATAATGTGAAATTATCTGAGAAGTTAATGGATTAGCGCTGCAGAATTGCAGAGCTGAATTTGACTTGGAAGGTCGAAAAAATCATATTTTCATGGCCACTAAAGTGTGGGGAATATTTCAGAGAATCGACAATCATGATCATGTTCTATCATGAAATCAGACCCAAATTTGTTCTCGAAAATTTAAAAATCGTACTGTTTTTAAAGTTTGACAAAGTTAGTAGATCGATGACTGGGATTTATTTCGGAAGTTGGGAAAATGGGGTAGATCAACGGTCCATATTTATCGAAGAATTTTTTCAAAATTACTAAGTGTTGAAATTTGTCAACATAAACCTCCGATTTCTGATGGATGATGTTCAGGGATCGGAAAGTTTTTGTGAAGTGTTGAAGCTCTCCAAGAGAAATATCCAATCGTCAATGATCGATGGTTGCGGATCAGTGAATTTGGTGAAGTGTTTAATTTTGACGATGGGACATTTCCGATCGATGATGGTCGATGGTCAGGTATTGTCAAATTTTGTGCAAATTTCAAATTTTCCACCAAGTGAAATTGCCAATGATAAGAGGGTGATGACATGTCATGCCACATCAACATCCATGTGTCATGCCACATAAACATCCAAATGTCATGCAACGTCAGCCTGGTTGATGCCTCGAGATGATGTGGCATGCCATGTCAACATCCATGTCTCATGTCACGTCAACAAAGGGATGGACGATCGTTGATGGTCAGGGTTTGGAAATATTTGTGGGAAATTTGGGTTTCTCAAGGAATATGACCGATGGTCAATGGCCAATGATCGGGCATCAACGAGATTCGTGGGAGACTTTTGGTTTACAGAGAAAAACGACCGATGGTCGATGGTCAGTGATCAAGCATAGGGAAGATCAGTGGGAAGGTTTGGTTCAAAAAGGAAATCATTGATCCTCAATCGTTGATATCCTATATAAAGAATATTTATGGTCCAAAATGATTCATATTTGATATTGATGGTGCAGATCTCACTTAGGAAAAATTGTGCCACAACTTAAAAAAAAAATGTTTGGAGCCATTTTCATATTTTGGCCATAACTGGAGCATATTAAGTCATATTGAGATGAAACTTGTGGGTTTTATCCATAGTGAGGAGAGCTACAAGAGAGCTAGAGATGGCCATTGTCCAATTCATCTTGTATTTTTCATAAAATGCAAAATATTGGTTTTTAAATATATGGGTCAGATCATTGGCAGAGGTCCAGATTAAGTTGAAACTCTTGGGGAGAGTATAGAAAGTAGACACTCAAATAACCCATGAAGGAACTAAATAAATCCTAAGGGTATTAGAGTGGGGATACTGAAATAGGCCAAAATCCATTATTCAGGGCCACGTTTTGGGGATATTGGAGCTTTTCAGAGCAGATAAAGTGATCATACATCACAAAACTAGAAAATATTTCATACTAAACATTTTATATAATCATTGAGAAAAACAACTTTGATTTAGTGAAATTTTTCCAAAATTGCATATATTGTGAGATAGCCATTTTTGCTAAATATTCGAAGTCTGGTGAAAAAGGATAGTTGCAGATTCCAAATGGTTGTAGTTTTTTATTGGTTTATAATATTGAAAATATGAGAGTTTTTATTAATTTATTGTCTATATTTTTAACTATTTCTCATATAAAAATTTCTCTAGTTCCTGATATATTTTCCTCTGCAGTTGACAAAAGTTGGCGCTTCAATAAAATTGCACCAGTGGAGAAAATGCACAAAAAAGGTGGAAGTGGTTTTTTCAGGAAGCCATAAATTCAGCTCAGAGATAGGAATGAGGCATGAGTATATTCATTGGAAATATGGTTCATATGGGTATAACCTTGAATTTTTATAATTTGGAGAGCTATGATACATTTATTCATGAACTCAATATAAAAAGGGCATGTAGCATTGTTTGGAAAAATTTCTATACTATGCATAATTCTAACAAATTAGTTACTTGCAAATTTTTAAGAATTTGGGAGTATAGCCATAGTCATTCAAGATAAGAATGAATATTCAAGAGATGGAGGAAGGAGAGGGAGACTTTATTCATTATAAAGAATCCAAAGGTCAAAATATCAATGTTGGTAATCCAGAGACATAATCAAATGGGCAGAGGAGAAGAGGGGAACAAGAAAAATTAATAGAGACTGTGAGAATCCTAAAAATAGAAGTGTAGAGTTATAAAGAAGACAATGAGAGGTTGATGAGAGAAAAAAATCAGATAAGTTCTCAACTGATGCAAATCCTAAATCAGTTACATAGGCAAAAAAGGAATGGATCAGACTCAAAGAAGGAGGAAGAAGGTAGATATCATGAAAGAAGAAATAAATACATAAGAGCTGGTCATTCAATAATTTTCAGCATAACTCATAGACATCAATCACCTCCTTACTCAACAAGGAAATTTTATGCATCTAAAGATTCCATAAGCAATCCACAAGTGTCTCCTGTTAGACACCTAGAGGAGAAGACAAGAATTAGACAGTTTTCAAGGAGAGATGAGGAAGGTTATGCCACCATCCTTTGATGGTGAAAGATAAAGTGAATATGATGCTAAAGCATGGATTCTTGGAATTAGGAGGTAATTTCGATTGCAAAACTACTCATCCAATGTAGAAGACAAAATTTCCACATACCATTTACATGGAAACATTGTTATGTGGTGGGATCAATTGAATCAAGTTGAGCACATTAATGAGAGAATGATCACTTGGAAGAAATTCAAGAAATATTTTCAGAAGGATTACCTTTCAAAGCACTTTTATGACAATAAAGTGGATTTCTTTTAACTTATATTGGGAAGAATGACCATGACGTAATATGAGAAGAAGTTCTTTGGATTGCTGAAGTATGCAAGATTTATCAGGGATGAAAAAGTGAAGACACAAAGGTTTTTAAGAGGACTTCCATCCTTTTATAAAGATAATATTCAATATTATGATCCCAAGACATTGGATAAGACCATCAATAAGGCTAAGTACTTGTATGAGAAAGGAAAGGGTAGAGAATCCATGTAGAAATATTGGAAGGATAAGAAAAACGAAAAATTTGATCAGAGAAGGAAGGGATGCAAACCTCCTTTCAACAGAAACAACCTTAATAAAAAAAAAAAGATCAGTCTACTAAAGATGAATCCAAGTAAGAAGATTACTTTGGGAAAAGAGGAATAACACCAATCAAATGTTGGGGATGCGAACAAAATCACCTATACAAGGATTTCCCTCATAGAGGAGATAAAGAGAAGACTATGCACAACATCCAAGAGACTACAATAGTGTAGTACATGGGCACTATATAAGCAACCTTAGATGATTGACAAGTAGAGTAACAATACAATATGATTGAAGTGGAAGGTAATATCATTAATCAGTCTATTTCTATTTTAATTCATTCAGGATAAATCCATTGTTACATTGATCCTAAAATAGTAGATTGATTACATTTAGAGAAAAGTAAGCTTGAAAAATCAATTTTGGTTCAGCTATCCACTGGAACCAAAAGAAGGATCGATGATATTATCAGAAGTTTTCCAATAAATCCGAATGGAGTGATTACTAATGATGATATGAATATCTTCCCATTAAGATCTTATGACATTCTAATTGGAATGGATTGGCTGGACAATCATCATGTTGTCCTAGATTGTCATAACAAGATATTTATGTTTCTTTATGAAGAAGGAAAACTAGCACTATGAAAGGAATTCCAGGACCCATTTCTATGAGGGATATTTCAGCCTTACATCTGAAGAGATGTTTCAGGAAGGATTTCAATTGTATGTAACTCATGTGGAAGAGCTAGAAAATACAAAAGGGCCAAGCCTTGAATATTTTCTAGTATTACAAGAGTTTTAAGATGTATTAAAAAAAAATACCAGGATTGCCACTGAAGAGGGAGATGGATTTCTCTATTGATTTAGTACCAGGAGCTTCCCCAATATTAAAAATACCTTACTGAATGAGTACACCAGATTTAAAATAATTACAAATATAGCTGGAAGAGTTGTTGAAGAAATGGTACATATGCCAAGTGTTTCACCTTAGGGAGCACCAATACTCTTTGTCAAAAAGAAGGATGGAAAATTGAGGTTGTGTATATATTTTAGACAACCGAAGAAAGCCACGATGAAGAACAAATGCCTTCTACCCAGAATTGACAACCTCTTTGATCAGCTAAGAGGGGAAAATATATTTTCAAGATAGACTTGATATCCATATACCACTAGCTAAGAATTGAGGAAGAAGACGTCAAGAAGAAAACCTTTAGAACCATGTATGAACATTATGAGGTATGAACCAATGCACCAATGGTCTTTATGTGCTTAATGAATGACATATTCAAAAATTATCTAGATACGTTTGTCATTGTGTTCTTGGATGCTATACTTATTTATTCTAAGTCTAAGGAAGAGAATGAACATCACTTGAGGTTGGTGTTGCAAGTGTTGAGGGAAAATCAACTTTATTCCAAGTTTAGTAAGTGTTCTTTTTACCAAGAAAAAATCCATTATTTGGGTCACATTATTTCAAGAGAAGGTATAGTAGTATATCCAGAGAATATTGAAGCCATTAGAGGATGGCCACCACCCGGGAATGTTTCATAAGTTAGAAATTTTATGGGATTAGCCAAATACTACATGAGGTTTATAGCAGGATTCTCTAAGTTTACTCATCCCATCAATTCTTTGCAAAAGAAGGGAATCAAATTTGAATGGACAATAGAGTGTGAAGAGAATTTTAACTTGTTAAAAGAATTACTTACTAGTGCACCTATTTTAAATTTTGTTGACTCAAATGAGAATTTTTTTGTATGTACAGATGCATACAAGGAAGGAATTAGTGGATTCCTCACTCAGAATGGACATGTCATTGGTTATGCGTCTAGAAATCGTAAAGAACATGAGAAAAATTATAACACACATGATTTGTAGTTTGCTTCCATAGTGCATGCCTTGAATATGTGGATACATTATCTCATGGGAAAGATATTTGAATTAAGGACAAACCATAGTGGTAAGAAATATCTTTTTGAATAACCAACTTTGAATGCTAGGAAAACAAGATGGCTAGAATTTTTGAGTATGAATTTGAGATCAAGCATACCAAGGGAAAATAAAATAAATTTGTTGATGCACTCAACAAAAGAGTACATCTCATGCATGCTAGAACTGTTAGTATGCATCAGTCAGATTTAAGGAGAATTTTTTTATATGTTGTTGTTGCAGATCAACATTAACTATAGGTAAAAGAAAGTTTACAACAAGAAAATGTACAAAAGAAAATTAAAGAGTATGATATTAAATAAGATGGATTACTTATGCATAAGAATATAATTTATGTTTCGAGTTCCGGAGAACTTAGGAATTTGGTATTTAAAGAAATGCATAATGTTCCATATGTTGGACATCCCGGTTACTAGAAAACAATTGTAGTAGTGAGAAGCCAATTATTTTTGCTAGGAATGAAGAAGGATGTTCTTGATTACATTTCTAGATGTATGGAATGTCAGAGAGTGAAGGCTGAGCATAGACACCCAATGCATTTTCTACAACCATTTCCAATTCTAGAGAAGAAATGGGAAGTGGTGGCCATTGATTTTATAACTACATTTCCCAAGACAACAAGGAAACATGATTCAATAAGGATGCTCATTTTTTTCTTGTGAAAATGACTCATACAACAAATAATATTGCATAAAGTTACATGAGATAAATTTCTAGTTTGCATGGGATAGCTATGACAATTGTTTCAGATAGAGACACAAAGTTTACTTCAATTTTCTGGAGGGATTTATTTAAAGGATTTGGTACAAATATGAATTTTATCACAACATACCATCCACGGTGAGATGGGTAGATAGAGAGAGTCAACCAAGTGATTGAGGACATTCTGAGAATGTATGTGATGGATAATCCATCGAAGTGAGAATACTACTTCCATTTGATTGAGTTTTCTTATAATAATGGGTATCAAGCTTCATTGAAGATGATCCCATTTGAAGATTTGTATGGTAGAAAATGAAATACTCCATGTTATAACCCTAATTTGCACTAGACATGCATACCTGGGATCAAGCCATCTCACTTACCATTTTTTCCAAGCCACTATTGAACAACTCTACCAAAAACCATCCTTTTGAAGGAATACCCACCCTGCACCACTGTTACACACGTGTATACACTAGCTAACCCACTACAACCTATGTATACTAACAAAACCACAAAAAATAGAAAGTTGTAGATGAAATATAGATTTCTGGGTAATTTCCTAAACCATTTGACCACTCATAGCCAGTCACTCAACCGGATAGCTACCCACTTCTAGCCTATAAAAGAAGAGGTAGGGGTCCCATTTGAAAAGAGGAAGATAATATCAAAGAAACTCTACCCTTTTTGTATTCCCCTTGCACCAATAATTTGCAACCATTTTGTGAGGAGAAGAATATGTGGAAGTGGTTGGTGCACAGTTGAAGAGGATCCTAGGACTAGGTTCAAGGAGTAGTGGTCGATCTCACAATTGTAAGTTACTCTTGTGAGGTTAATAAAAATGAGTACTTTTCCCATCCTGCCATATGAGGTGTTCAATATTCAATTTTGATTATATTTTATTGGAATCTCTAACCCACTAAGTTCATATATAAGATGCATGTTTGGAGTTATTTGTTTGTCTATTTATGAATGTAGGTTAGATTTGGGAGCAGACTTGCATTCAAGGAGAAACCAAGCACAAAAGGATCAACATCAAACATGGAAGTCAAGGTAGAGTAATAGGATCCTTTTACCCTTGTGTTTAGATATGAATAATGGGGTCTATGATGGGATGATGGTAAAAATTAGGAGACTTTAGATGGTCATTTCTGCATGCATTACAGAACCCTTAGTGCTAGTCCGTAGGGGGTTTTCCCACCCACAAGATTCCAGGGAGTTGGGATAACCCAACAGACATAGTAGTACTTGGGCCATAATTGATCAAGGATATAGAAGACTAGATGGTTAGAATTAAGTAGAATTTGAAGGTAGTACGAAATAGATAGAAACGTTATATAGATAAGAACATGACAACTAGAAAATTTAAATTCGGAGAGAATTTTTTTTTAAAAGTGAAGCCCAAGACTATATCATTGAAGTTGGGTAGTTGTACAAACCTAGCAACCAGATTCTGTGGTCCATTTGAGATCTTGGATAGAATAGGGCCAATTGCATACATGCTTACATTTCCTGCTTCAGTGAATTTTCATAATGTATTTCATGTCTCTTTGATGAAAAAGAATGTACATGATCCTAACCATGTTATTGATTGGCATTTGGTTTGGGTAAATCCAAAGGGATACTTTCAGGTTTAGCTAGTGCCCATATTGGACAAAAAAGTCAAAATTATCTAAAATTGAGTTATATATCTAGTAAAAGTTTAGTGGACCTACTACGGTCCTGAAGATGCTACTTGTGAGCATGAAGATTCCATGCAGGCAGAGTTACTGTGACTCTTTGAATTAATTTTGAAATTTTGATTTCTGTTTTTTCTATAACGGGAAAACCCCCCTATGGACTGCACTAGGGTTCAACATGTAGGCATATCTAATCGTCTAAAAGTCTCCAAATTTTTATAACTACCTGAATATACCCCAAATTCATGCATGAAATACAAAGTGAAAAGATACAATAACTTTACCTTTAAGTCCGCGTCCGGTGTCAATCCTTTTGCGTTCGATTTCTCCTCTGACTACAAGCCTCCTCCCAAGGCTGGCTTGCATTCAAAAACAAATAAATAAAGAACTAAAAACATGCATATCATATATAAATCATGGGTTAGATTTTAGTATAAGACATAAATTGAATACAAATATTGGGCACATCATATTTTGGGAAAAAAAAAGTATTGCTTTTATTAATATCACAATGTTTACTTACAATGAGATCGATGACTACTCCGCAAACCTGGTTTGAGATCCTCTTCAGCAAGATCCAACTACACTTCCACGTATCTTTCTCCTCTCACACTTCTTCTATGGAAATGGAATAGGCTTATAATGCAGGAAAAAGGAAAGAAGGGGAAATTCTGATGCAAACCTCACAAGGTGGCTGGAAATTCTTGGGGCAAGGAGGGGATGTGAAACAGACAGAGTGTCATTTTTCTTATGTTTGGCTTGGGAATGAGACCCCAACACCTCCTTTTATATGAAAAAATTATGGTTGTTCAGTTGGGTGATGGGCTATAGGTGGTGGGACAATTGTAAAACTTCCCAATAGTCGGTAATCTCAATGAATTCCTTGCAAATTTTTAATTTTTGCAACTTTTGTGGGTATACGCGAGATGTAATGGTGAAGCTAGCATACGTATGCAATATGTAGTGGTGAAAAAAGAGTTTGTACGTAGGTATTAGTGGTGCAGGGCATGTACATATTCAAGACGAGTTGCTCAGTGATGGCTTGTAAAAAATAGCAAGTAAGAGGGCCTGATGCCAGGTATGAATGTATGGTGAAATTTAGGGTTATAAAAGATATCCCCTAATGTGTGAGGTCAGAAGAGCATTTGGAGGCCTAAATACATTACAAAATCTTCACCAATGTATGAAGCGAGTTATTCCAGGACCAAAGTTCAGGAGGTGCCACTTGCAAAAATAACATTTGTCTCATCGAGGCGGGCATACCCATGCTCAGGATGAAATAAATCATGGTTTCAAATCAAATAAATTGCATATCCATGTCATATAACTATATAAAGTGTAGCCGCAAGCAATACACAATGGATCTACATCTCAAAATGAAAGATATACATGTATAATATCCATCTTCAAGAAGCCAAAGATGCCTAATGGCTGGAGATCGGGCCTTTAGAGTTTGAGCAACAACTTCAAGATCTTCAAAACTCAGGTAGGAGTGTAATGTGAGTGTAAGAATTCACTAACCAAAGGTATTCAATAGATCATTGGGGAATAGACAAGAGGATCTCGATGATCAGGCATATAACTTCACTAATTTCGAATAAGGATTTGATTGGACTTTGGGGATGGTCGGGCATGAGGTCAAGAGACAAATTGCAGGAAGTCCAACTCAGGTTGTGTTGGCACTTGACTAGGTTTTGTGGAAACGACTGGTCATGTTTAACCAATTTTCAGACTTCGACAGGCTGGTCGAATATGGAGCACCAGGCGAAGTGGAGATCATGATATCTCACCCCCCTTTGTGGGATTTTTGGGTTTAGGGTTTATGTAACAGGTATGGGATGTCAGCCCATGGGTCTTACCCATGCTTAGGCCCCTTTTGTAATGTACAAATAGATATCTAGGTGATGCAAGAAATACTAGATCTACTAGATATAAGAGGTATACGATGCTAAGTTCTTTGTTAAGTGCAAGTGATGTAAACGGTTGGATCTATGTGATTAATTTATCTTTGTGCATATTGTGTATTGAGAAATTGCAGGGATAAGTGCAAGTGATTGTAAGAAATGATTTATTTTGTGCCAAGTTCGAGGAAGGAGGATCTAGCGAGGTGCACACAGATCTCCTGTCCCATGTAAAGTTCATTTTGATGCTCTGTGCATGTAAGGATATTGACAAAATAAAATAAAGAAGATGAAGAGTTGGTGGACATAGCCCCACGCTGGGGGTGAACCACATATATCCTGTGTTATGATTTCTTTTTTTGATTGATGTGATTTATGCTTAGTGTTTTCATATTTATGTATGTTAGATGCATCTGATATAATATCTTAGTGCTTAGTAATATGAATGAATGCTATATATTCTCTATTTCTATGTGCTAAGTGCTTGGGTGTGTTAGATATTGTTGAATCATGCGTTGCTCTGTAATTAGGGTTTTACCTGGAATGTGAATAAGGGTTAAATTCTAATGAATGTTAACTACTAAGTGCTCTGTTATGTACATTGATCACAAACCTGTGTCCCATATAGGTTGTAGACACTTCATTCCTGCCACCCCCTTGCCTCTACCTCGGGTGAGACTTCATCTGCTTTGCAAGTGTTGTCGAAAGGGTCAGTGTTTAGGTTTTTTTGGTGCGTTGTTGAAGTGTTGAACCCTGGGTCTGCCCCTGTGCCAACAAATGGTTCTGTTTCTAGGATCTAAAACTGTGATTGTTGGGAACTGAGGAAAAGAGAAAGATCTATGTGTAGATATGTTGCTATAGTGTACATTACTCTACTTGACTTGTGAAGCTCTGTGCTAAGAAGAGAATTTTGAATTGAAGAAAAGATGTAAGATATTAAATCTTTGTGCTTTGATAAAGGTAAGATAAGTGGAAATTTTTTCTTCGAAAGAATGGATCTAGCTATGTTTAATAGATATGGTCCTAGTCTGAAAACTAGGGCACAACTCGAAGAAAGAAGATATAATATGAATAGATCTGATAGAAATAGTGAAAGATATGTTATTCCTATGCATAGAAAGAGTTGTTGGACTAACAAGTGGATGCAGGATCCTAGAAATAATGTTTTGTAGGTCCATCACTGTGATCCCAGTGTGCAGTACAGGAAAGGTTGGGGATCATTTAAGAGAAAGATAGGATTGACTCTTTGTTATAGTTGTAGAAGACTGAGACATCTTTTTCCCTGGTAGAAGTCCTATTTGCCTTTGTTGTAAAGCTACTGGACATGAAGTTTTGGATTTTCCTAGAATGATTGCTAAAGTTGATAAGATGAATATGAGAAAAGAAAACCATGAGGAAGGTCTAGGGACTAAGAATATGCTAAAGAACCAGAAGAATTAGAGGCTATATTATTGTAGATGAAAGAAACCCTGAATGATCACATAGACATCAGTTTCTTAGAGATTTTAAAAGAGAAAGAGTGCATAGAAACAAGAATAGGAGACTTTGACATAGACTGTGTATTGGATGTAGAAACACAGGTGAACATTATGACATAAAGTACTTGGGAAATTTTAGGAAATCCTGCTATGGTTCCTTCATTAGGAGGAATAAGATTGTTTAAAGGAAAGTTGATAACCCTATGTGGAAGATTTCCCATGTAGCTATGATTGCTCATGGAACATCAATAGAAGAAGAAATAGAGGTCACTAAGTTTGTTGAGAACAACACCACCTTTTCTCTTTTTGTAGGAAAGACCTGGGTTGAGAAATATCATATTCGAAGGAAATAAGAAGAGGAATCTCTAGAACATAAAAAGAAAGAATTAAGGGATTTCATGGCTAGGATAATATCAT
>JZKD02S1246768.1:0-12295 GCA_000966675.3 Picea glauca
ACAACACCATTATTTGATTTAGGTGTTGATTTTAAGGTTTTTCTAAGCAACTATCTGCATGTTTTAGGCCATGTTTGAAAAAAAATTGTAATTCTAACCTCAAAAAAAAGGGTGCTACCAGTAGCACCACTTTTTTATTTGATGGTTAATTTTGTGGTTTTTTATGCAAAAATATGGGTTTTAAGGACTAGAATTCTCATTTTGAGGTCATAGTTCTCGTTAAGTTGGTAATATTGTTGATTGTAGTCTTAGCGACTGAAGATCCACATGGTTATCCATTCTTGATTGGATAAGGTTATAAAGATTGATAAAGAAAATGAATATGTTATAGCAATTGAAGTGCATTGGTATGCAACATCTATAGACCCATTCAATAATGTGTAAAAGTCATTGATGGTGGTTGAGAAACATGTCAGTAGAAAAAGAAAAAGAAAGGGTCAAAATAAAACTCGTCATCACACTGACCACTTAAAATTAGAGAATGTTGACATACTTGTTTATGACGTCAATTTGACAAAGAGAGGAACTCTTCGCTCCAGGACAATAAAGATTATCAAGAGGTTGTTGCCACAAAAAATAAATACAATATGGGAGTATGTTAAACCTAGCCGTAAATCTAAGAGGATTTTAACATCTAAAATGTTGGGCATACATGTAGACTCAGATGGTGCATTCATCGACAATAGAGAAGAGTGTGGATCATCTACATCTTCATCCAATCATTCATCTGAAGACAATGTAGACTCGAATGGTATTTCAAAATCCATGAGTCAATCTAAATAAGTGTATGAAACATCATATGTATTTTGTATCCATATGATGTTTGTATGGTAACTAGAAATGAGCATTTAACTTACATATGATCTTACATGAAGTTATGAATCATTTATATGTTTTATGAATTATATGTTTTGATTATAGAGATTATAATAAAAAGAATTAGCTCATATGTTTTGAATATGGACAATGTAACAAAACTTTTAAGAAATAATTTATGTTTCATTCAATGTAATTTGTATTTACTTTTTTTATTAAAAGTAAAATAATATTAAAAAATGATGTTGATTTTTTAAAGTATAGGGTGATATTTTCATGGCATTATGTATAATCTTGTGCTTGGAGTGGTAAACTAAAATTTAAAAAGTAAGCATTTAAGGGTTGATTTCATGATTTTGTTTACAGTAGTGATGAATTATTTTACCACTTTAAAAAAATGTGTCATTTTAATACCCAAATTTTAGCATGGGTGCTAATGGTAGCAGTACTTTTCAATTTGATCGTTGATTTTGAGGTTTTGGTTTTAATGGTACCAATTGTTAAGAATAAGATTTAAAATTATCCATAATTTTACCGTTTAGAAAAAAAAACACTTTGTTTTAGGTAACATCATTTTTTTATTTAGGTGTTGATTTTAAGGTTTTCTGAGCAACTGTATAAGTTTTGAAGGCCATGCTTGAAAAATGTTGTAATTTTGACCCGGTCAGAAAAATTGGTGCTATCAATAGCACCACGTTTTGATTTGGGGGTTGATTTTCATATTTTTTTATGCAAAAATATGGGTTTTAAGGGATAGAGTTCTTGTTTTGAGGTCATAATTATCGTTTAGTCAGTAAATTTGTTGAAAGTGATGAGCATGTTCAAGGGGTTTGTTATCTCTCAAAATCTACCCCAAGAAAAAAACACAAAATATATTCTATGGAAAAAAATCAAGAAAATTGGGTAAAAGAAAAAAATCGCAATTTTTTCAGGCCGAAAAATTGACCTCGAAAAAATCACGATTTTTTGAAACATCAGCGAAAATTCACCAATGTTATCAACACGATATAGATTTGAGATATATAGAGAGTTTATTTAATTATCCAACTCTAACTCCAATCAACTTCATAAGTGAAAGGAAATATTGGGAATAAATGAATGTGGCAACAATGCATCATGTAGAGTGCTTAGGGATGATGGGAAAAAAATGCAAATTGTTGCATGTTTCACACCATCACAAATTGCTTGAAATTAGAAAAACTATATATGAGGACTAGATCCAAGTCTGCAACATCATTTAAGTGATCCAACATGAACATTAACCAAGTCTTTGAAAATAGGACCACTAACCAGGTGAGAATGCAAGAGATGATTATCAAACTTTATCATTCCATTTCAGGCCAGAATTCATAATAAATCATGGTTCGTGTTAGTACAAAATTGCATCATCTTGTAATTCAGATAAACGAGATTTAAGTGCTTTGTAGAATGCATGTAACATCCAGAAATTTGATCTTATGACAATCCATTGAAATTCTACTAGAAATTTAGAGCCCCTACATCCCAAAGTAAAGATGATTATAACCAAGTCGTGTTTATAGCATTGTGAGAATTGAATCCCTTAGCAAATAAACTACATCTATCATAAGCATTTAGAGCAACACTCAATGAACATTGAAACAACTAACCATCAAATGTCCTTCACAAAATCTGCACCATAAGTTCATAAGTGTTGTGAATAAGTGATATGGGAGATTGATAGCAAATGTATTATATCCCCAAAAGTAAGGCTTAGAAATCATTGTTGTTGTGTTACACTTTTTTTTAGGTGAATGTTTAGAAGTGAAAGTGTTATAGATTGCAAATTTTCTAGACCAAACAATGTTGTATGAAAAAATTAGATAAGAGATCTCATGTGTACCAGTAGTGAAATAAACCAAGACATCAAACATGAAAGATGCACCAAATGTTTAATTTAGAGGAATATTCCATACATATGTCACAATATTAATGCCGCAACACATTGCCCCAAAGGATTCAATTAACATTTAGCTTTTAGACAACAGACTTCTAGTTCATAGAAGACCAAATTTCACATGTATATTTTCTTATGTACCAAGTCGTTTCACAAAAAATGTCATTGATTCATTAAATTTTGGTGTTATAACCATATGGAATGTCAAACGTTGCTGAAATATTCAGGGATGTTATATCTTTTACAAAGTTTGTGAATGTAAACTAGCTTAAAGGAATCTTATGCCACAAGTTGATGTTGATTTGCAAGCATTTTATGTCAAACGTTTGGTTAGATCATGAAATGTGAATGCAAGCATATGAAAGCCACAAGGTGAAGATATATTTCCCAGTTTTAAGATTGTAATGACAATCTTTAGAAAAGTTTTGGAGATCCATGGCACTAGAGCTTGTTTACTATGTTGTTTAGATCTATATAGAACATAATAAAGTTAAACCAAGATCCAGAGAATATTTAACTAGTTGCACACTATTTAAAGAATCTACTAGCTAATTCATGCTAATCATTAATAAATATTACTCTTAAGAAAAGATTAGCATAAAATAATTCAAACCCTAACTAGATAAGAAAAGTTAGCTCCAAGTCCTTAGGGTTAGTTCAAGTGGTTCTGAGCCAGACGTGAAGCTATCCCCAGTGGAGGAGGTCACGGGTTCGAATCTCTTGTTACCCCTTGGGGTTAGGCCTGAACGTAATCAGGGCCGTCGGTTTACCCGTTTACCATCCACGAAGTGAGAAACTACTCGAGGGTTTCCCGTGAGATATTACCTCAAAAAAAAATTAGCTCCAAGATTTGAATTTAGCAATCTAGTTCAAGATTAATCCTTTACACATGTTAGCTCCAAGATTTGAATTTAGCAATCTAATTCAAGATTAATAGTTTACACCCTAGATTGCTTGCAAAATAAAATTAAAGGGGAAAATTTGAAAATTGGGATGGTTAGAAAAAACAAAGAAACACTAAGTGCCACCATTGGGTATGGAGTCTAGTTACTCCTTGAATAATTGACCTATTCTCCTTTGATCATTGAAGTCTCCTTATATCTTCTTGGAGAATGCTTGGAAATCATCTAGGGTCCCTAAATTATATAAAATTCATAGAGGCTAAACTAGCTTTAGATCTAGCCTATGTATTGCAAATTTGATTAATTAAAACATTTATCTAAGGTAAGAATTTAAAACCCTAAGGTATTTAAATTCAATACTAAGACATAGCTAAACAAAATCCACAAAGAAATAAAATAGATCTTAACCATACCTTGTTTGCATTGTTGGCCTTGCAATAGCCCTTTCTTCAATGAGATTTGCATGCCAAAAACCCTCTCAATTTATCCTAGAGCATTGTACACANAGAGTTTATTTAATTATCCAACTCTAACTCCAATCAACTTCATAAGTGAAAGGAAATATTGGGAATAAATGAATGTGGCAACAATGCATCATGTAGAGTGCTTAGGGATGATGGGAAAAAAATGCAAATTGTTGCATGTTTCACACCATCACAAATTGCTTGAAATTAGAAAAACTATATATGAGGACTAGATCCAAGTCTGCAACATCATTTAAGTGATCCAACATGAACATTAACCAAGTCTTTGAAAATAGGACCACTAACCAGGTGAGAATGCAAGAGATGATTATCAAACTTTATCATTCCATTTCAGGCCAGAATTCATAATAAATCATGGTTCGTGTTAGTACAAAATTGCATCATCTTGTAATTCAGATAAACGAGATTTAAGTGCTTTGTAGAATGCATGTAACATCCAGAAATTTGATCTTATGACAATCCATTGAAATTCTACTAGAAATTTAGAGCCCCTACATCCCAAAGTAAAGATGATTATAACCAAGTCGTGTTTATAGCATTGTGAGAATTGAATCCCTTAGCAAATAAACTACATCTATCATAAGCATTTAGAGCAACACTCAATGAACATTGAAACAACTAACCATCAAATGTCCTTCACAAAATCTGCACCATAAGTTCATAAGTGTTGTGAATAAGTGATATGGGAGATTGATAGCAAATGTATTATATCCCCAAAAGTAAGGCTTAGAAATCATTGTTGTTGTGTTACACTTTTTTTTAGGTGAATGTTTAGAAGTGAAAGTGTTATAGATTGCAAATTTTCTAGACCAAACAATGTTGTATGAAAAAATTAGATAAGAGATCTCATGTGTACCAGTAGTGAAATAAACCAAGACATCAAACATGAAAGATGCACCAAATGTTTAATTTAGAGGAATATTCCATACATATGTCACAATATTAATGCCGCAACACATTGCCCCAAAGGATTCAATTAACATTTAGCTTTTAGACAACAGACTTCTAGTTCATAGAAGACCAAATTTCACATGTATATTTTCTTATGTACCAAGTCGTTTCACAAAAAATGTCATTGATTCATTAAATTTTGGTGTTATAACCATATGGAATGTCAAACGTTGCTGAAATATTCAGGGATGTTATATCTTTTACAAAGTTTGTGAATGTAAACTAGCTTAAAGGAATCTTATGCCACAAGTTGATGTTGATTTGCAAGCATTTTATGTCAAACGTTTGGTTAGATCATGAAATGTGAATGCAAGCATATGAAAGCCACAAGGTGAAGATATATTTCCCAGTTTTAAGATTGTAATGACAATCTTTAGAAAAGTTTTGGAGATCCATGGCACTAGAGCTTGTTTACTATGTTGTTTAGATCTATATAGAACATAATAAAGTTAAACCAAGATCCAGAGAATATTTAACTAGTTGCACACTATTTAAAGAATCTACTAGCTAATTCATGCTAATCATTAATAAATATTACTCTTAAGAAAAGATTAGCATAAAATAATTCAAACCCTAACTAGATAAGAAAAGTTAGCTCCAAGTCCTTAGGGTTAGTTCAAGTGGTTCTGAGCCAGACGTGAAGCTATCCCCAGTGGAGGAGGTCACGGGTTCGAATCTCTTGTTACCCCTTGGGGTTAGGCCTGAACGTAATCAGGGCCGTCGGTTTACCCGTTTACCATCCACGAAGTGAGAAACTACTCGAGGGTTTCCCGTGAGATATTACCTCAAAAAAAAATTAGCTCCAAGATTTGAATTTAGCAATCTAGTTCAAGATTAATCCTTTACACATGTTAGCTCCAAGATTTGAATTTAGCAATCTAATTCAAGATTAATAGTTTACACCCTAGATTTCTTGCAAAATAAAATTAAAGGGGAAAATTTGAAAATTGGGATGGTTAGAAAAAGCAAAGAAACACTAAGTGCCACCATTGGGTATGGAGTCTAGTTACTCCTTGAATAATTGACCTATTCTCCTTTGATCATTGAAGTCTCCTTATATGTTCTTGGAGAATGCTTGGAAATCATCAATCTAGGGTCCCTAAATTATATAAAATTCATAGAGGCTAAACTAGCTTTAGATCTAGCCTAAGTATTGCAAATTTGATTAATTAAAACATTTATCTAAGGTAAGAATTTAAAACCCTAAGGTATTTAAATTCAATACTAAGACATAGCTAAACAAAAATCACAAAGAAATAAAATAGATCTTAATCATACCTTGTTTGCATTGTTGGCCTTGCAATAGCCCTTTCTTCAATGAGATTTGCATGCCAAAAACCCTCTCAATTTATCCTAGAGCATTGTACACAAAACATAGAGAAGAAATCCCACCAATATTGAGCCAAAATAGCGTTCTTGTTCCATTTCCAACCATACAAAATGAGAGTTACACCCTCCTTAAATAGATAGAGGCATCCTCAAAACCATACATAGAAAATCGTGAGCTAGGATGAAATCATGTACTCATAACATGTGTTAGAATAAAACCATGAGCCTAAAACCGTGTTCCCAAGTCAAAACCATGGGAAACTCCTCAATTGGTTACAACAAACTCCTCAAAGTGAGCAAATAACAATTAATTTCACACATGTGGGTCAAAAGGAGACCCTAGAACAAGGGTGTCCCCTAACTAACCCAAGATTTATGGAATATTTCATTTACGAGTGTGAGAACAAGTCAAAAGATGATGTGTGCCCCTTTTAGAAGGCTCTAAAAGCTTCCCACATGTGAATGAGAGAGAAAATACACCCTACACGTGGTTCCAAAACACAACAGCGATAATTTTCGTGCAAAAAATTTTAGCAGCATTGTAACTTGGTCAATTTTTGCCCAATTTTCTATTGTAACTCCATTTCAGAAATCCCACGGTAATTCTACATCCAATGATGTTGATTTGGAAAAAATTTGGGCACTCTATCAAAAAATAGTTGCCCCTAATGTTGGCCACCCTAAAAAAATGTGCTCTAGAGAAGGATCTTCAGACGTGTCAAGTAAATAAATGTCCAAGTGGCTCATGCATGCTCCATATGCTGACAAGTCTACAAATTGGTGATGTGGACACCTCAGTGATGATGTGGCATCCTCGTCATCGTCCACTATGCTATCATGAATCCCAATGCAGTGACGTGGATCCCAAGAAAACTTTACACAGACCCCAATGTAGGTAGATATGGCTAAATATAGGTACACATATCCCAATGCAAGCACATGGATCTCAAGGCATAGTGCACAGATTTCAATGTGGGGCACCCACCTGTAATGATGCATCAAGCTTCAAAACAAGTCATTAAGAAACAAACATAAAGTAATATCCTCTAACAACAATTTAACATAGGTTGATTTTATAAATTTCCTAAGTTTAACATGTTGGGACAACTTTTACCCCTATAATATGTGTCAATGCCTAGGAAAAAAGGTATTTCCTTAGTAATAAGCAAATTTGTGAATAAAAAAAAGGTATTTCCTAAGTAATAGGCAAATTTGTGAATAATTTATGGAAAAAAGATGGGAAACTTTATATTTTGACCCTCAAAGTCATTTTTAATGATGTATGAGATCTTTTGTTGGTCCAACTAGCCTTTTTGAGCTAGGAATCTTCATTGTTTGTACTTGTAATCCTTTTAAGAGGGAGCTTTGCATAGAGTTACCACCTTGGCAGCTTTTTATTACCCTTTTTTGTGTTATCTTTGATTTTTCCTAATCCTTTTTCTTTAGATACATGTTCTTAGCATATGACCTTAGGGTTGGGCCTTTTTAATGAAGTGGCATGGCTCTAGCTTCTTTATTTTTTCATTTTTAATGTTATTGCTCTTCATCTCTAGCCTTTTGTGCTTTATTTTTTACTTTGGCTTACATTTTTCTTCATTTATACCTTGCTAGATGACATTTGATAAGTAAAACATAAGCAGGGATAGTATTTCTTTTATGAACGGGATGGTGGTGAAGGGAATGATGGAAAGTGTTGGACATGGTTAGGATATCGACACGCTACTCAACTAGATCATTAGTAGTACAATTAGTCCTAAGTCAAGACAACATTTATATAAGGACAACATGTCTCCCCATGGTAAAACAAGACAAAATAATAAAATTATTAACATTATTAAGTGTTAAAAGATATAACCAATGTTTATTACTTTCATGACAAGTTAGAAACCATCACACCACTTCTAGATAAGAAACTCAGACATGAAATCATGACACATCAACTGAAAAGATGAAGCATGAAGTACCATCTGTGCAAGCACATATCATATGAAGTGTAAAGCGTAGGAGATGATATACCATGGTAGAGCTATCTGAAGGAGCTCATGGATAATGTCAAGCTAGAAGGACCAGAAGATCAAGTTGGGTCTAGTAGACATGAGCAGGAGATCTCGTCCAAACAACATAAATGTACCCCTGAGAGGGTATTATGGAAGTATTTTCCCTTGAGGGGGGCAACAGGGTTGAAGAAAAATCAACTGCAATATCAATAAATTATGACTCAACACCAGCAACTGCTATAGAAAATCATGGGAATCAGTTTTGTCTAGTGCTCCTCCAATGTGCCATCGATTGCTACTCGAAATCGGGCTTACTTTCAAGACGAATACAAAAATATTCATTCCCCATTTCAATGGCTCACTTAACAGAGCGAAGTTGGATGCATGGATCCAAAGTTTGGAGGCATATATTCAAAGACATAATAATAGAATTGACGAACAAAAGATTGAGATTGTTGAATTTCATATGGGAAATGAAGCTCTTACATGGTTGCAACCGCTCATTCAAAAACAGTAAACTTTTAATCGACCAACAATCATAGTATGGGTGACCTCAAAAATGTTATTTATAAAGTACTTTTGTCCTCTTGGTTATAGAGAGGACATGTTGGCACAGTTGTTACATCTTTCGCAATGTCCTAGATAGATTGTTCAACAATACATAGTTAACTTCAACAATTTATTGATCAATATTGAGGTAAAGGATTCTAAGCAAACAATGCACATTAATTTTTATTTTTTTTCCTTTTTCCTCAACTCTAATGAGATTAGATATTGTCAACAATACTTTTCTAGAGCAATCTTTTTAGCTTGCCCCAAAAGTAGAAGCCAAATTGCAAAAGAGTGTCTTCTTAGTGACAAAGACAAAAGGTTATTCTCCCCTTGTCTTCATATTTATCCTCTACTACTAGCAAAAAAAGTTACAATGATATGAAAAAGGGCAATAACAGAGATTGCATCTATCATAAAAGGTATTGCCATTCCATTGATGAATGTTTTACATTGCATGCAAGGAAGGACAAACCTTTACTTTTTAAATAGTGACAAGGCACTGGTATCAATAAATAACTTGAGACATCAAAACCCAATGCTTCAAATCCTCAATCGATACTCATGATTGGTTACATAGAGGGCATGGTGTGCAATTGTTACATCTTACACAATGTCCTAGATAGATTGTTAGCTTCAAAAAGTTAACAATCAATCGAGAAGCTTATTTACTTACGGTTGTCCAATCAATAACAAGTTGGCTTGGTTGACAATGGATAATGAAAATCAAAAGAATTTGGTTTCTCTGCATTTGGTTGAAATGCAAACTCTTACCACACCACATCCATCTCTTTAGTATATTATAAGCATGAAAGAAGCAGGATAGCCTACTCATGTTACTCATATATGTTTATGTTAACTCTACCATGAAGCCTTTTATTGGCATTGTTGATTATGATGACATGCCTCTAAATTGTTGTGACATACTTCTTGGAACTCCTTACAAGTAAAATTGTAAGGCTATACAATGGCTTCCACAACCTATCCACTACAAAAAGACGAGTATAGCCTACAGATTTTATTCTTTTTCCTTCAACTATTTACTATTTGGAAGGATAGTTGTCAACCAAGTTAATATCTATATATTCAAAATGCTTTCTTCTACTTCAATACTTACTGTTCTTGACCTACAACAATCTGCCAAGCCAAAAATAGGTGATTTCCAAGATTAATGTTTTTTTCTACTTCAATACTTACTCTTCTTGACCTACAACAATCTACCCAGCCAAAAATAGGTGATTTCCAAGGTTTACAATTCAATAAAGGTGCAGTTCTAAGCACCAAGCCACACCCTTGATCCTCTTCTTTCTTTGGACATGGATTGATTTAATTCCTTCCCTACACTAGCATCAACTATGATGCAGATACAGATGCACCCTTCTAAGGCAAGCATTATTTTTGTAGTTCCTCCATTTCAAGATTCACCTCAAGCCAAGTGCAAGGACACAATCTACTCTAAAAGTGCTTCAACTCACTATTGTACATTGAGAACTCTTCAAAAGTGTTAAGATTTAAGCTATTATTAGGTTTTTTTTCAATTTACTAGATAACCATAGCATAGATAGGATCACTGAGAGAAACACAATCACAAGATACACAACATTTATCATGAGAAACCCTTATGGGGGAGAAAACCCAGCAAAAACCTTCTTAATATAGATAGTCAATACAATGCCATGACAATAAACCAAACACTAGAGAATATCCTCTACTGAGCAATGTGCCTCTCTCTCTTCCTTCTTCCGGCAACTGGCAACTGCAACTTCCTTCAAACTTGTGCACTAGATGAGTGAGTTGAGTGAGTGATCAAATGAGGCAATGGCTTCATTTATTTATACAAACTGGCAGGAGCTGGAAAGTTGTCTCTTCATTGGGCAGGTCCGACTTGTCTTCTTAGCAGTTAAACCCACTTTAATTAGCCTCAGGGGTCGACTTCTCAATTTGCATAATATATTTAGGGTTTGACAAATCCAAAAAAGGGGATTTGGTCAATTACAATGCCCGACATGATCAATCCACAAAAGGGGATTGATCTAATGAATAATAACTCAATAATAAATAGAATACTCTTTGCAGTTACAATATTTCAACACTCCCCCTTAACAAGAAGGGTATTCTACAACATCATCAGGAGAGAGAGAGAGAGGGCAGCAACATCAACAGCATCTGGAACACTGACTGGCATATCTATAAATCATCGAAAGTTTTTGTCATCATCAATATCATCATTCAAGGTAGGGAGCTGGAATGGCATCATCATCATCATCATCATCTACATCAACATGGATTAGTATAACACTAATACATCATCATCATCATCATCATCATCATCATCATCATCTGCATCAACATGGATTAGTATAACACTAATAGATCATCATCAATAACAGCACAAGGCTGATACAACATCAACAACAAAAATATCACAGCACAAAGGTTGGAGCATCATCAACAACAACAGCATCACAGCACGAAGGTTGGAGCATCATCAACAACAACAACATCACAGCACTAAGGCTAGAGCATCATCAACATCAGCACTAGGATGGAAATCTTCAGCACAAAGTTGGCATCTCATCAACATCAGCACAAGGCTGGAAATCTTCAGCATGAGGTTGGCATCACAACAACATCAGCACGAAGCTGGAAATCTTTAGCACTAGGCTGGCATCACAAAAACATCAGCACGAAGCTGGAAATCTTCAGCACTATGTTGGCATCACAACAACATCAGCACTAGGCTGGCATCACAACAACATTAGCACGAAGCTGGAAATATTCAGCACTAAGTTGGCATCAACACTACTCCCCCTTTCAAGGGAGGTCCTTTCGGACTACACCAATCTTATCTCGAAAGTGCTCAAACTTTAAACGAGATAGAGGCTTGGTCAACACATCAATAACCTTTCCATCCATGTTTTGACTTGTCATGGAACATAGGGTTCTCTGTCATCTTTATGCAACTCTAGTTATCACATAGAATCAAGGTTGCTTCCATCTCCAGATCGAATAGACCTGTCAACAACTTCCAAAGCCATATGGCTTCACAACTGGCAGAACATGCATCAATGTATTATGCTTCTGTCGTGTTGAGAGCAATGCTTGATTGCTTCCTACTCTGCCATGAGATCATCGTTGACCCCAGACTGAAACAACATCCTGAAGTGCTCTTTCTGTCAGAGACACTTCCAACCCAATCTGAATCGGTATAACTGTAACACCCTGTTTCCCCCAGTCTGTAAAAATAATTATGCTGGCCAAGAACTGTGGCAAACTCAAATATGTGAATGTGTGATTTTGAATGGACCTTAGTATACAAGGTCGACAAATGTAAATTAACATTATGAATAT
>JZKD02S1246779.1:0-12295 GCA_000966675.3 Picea glauca
ATTCTTTTTTTCTATAATTTTTGAAATATGATAAGTGGTACCTTGAATGTAAGATACCTATTCTCCCCTTTTCTTTCTTATTATTGGTACTAGTAACTTATTGTTTATTTTACTTTTTTCTCTAATAATAATTATTTATTATTTTTACTTATTTCTTTCTTAAAGAATTTCTTAAAAGATCTTCTTATTCTTTTTCTCTCTCTCCTAATTGTTGGTGTTATTCCAACATAAGATCAACCGTTAACTTGTTTGAAATCTTTTCTTTTGTCAACTTATTATCAATATCTTTTATTTTTATTTTTATTTTTAATATTTCTTACTCAAGAGTTAGATCCCTTATTTTATTTTTTATTACTTTATTATTCTTTCACAACGTTCTCTTCTTCTCTCATACATTTCCTCGGTCATTAGACCTATTCTTTTAAATTAAAATTCTTTGTCTAATTTCAATTTTATTCTTAAATTTATGACTTTTTTATTTTATGATTTTCTCTAATTAATATTTATTATTTTTACCTACTTATTTCATAACAAATTTATTAATAGATCTTCTTCTTATTTCTCTCTCTCTCCTAACAGTTGATGTTATTCCAATGTAACTAATCCAATCTTGATCAATGGTTAACTTGTTTGAGATCTCTTATGTTAATATTCTCCATAGTCTACTTATTATCAAGATTCCTTATTTTTATTTTATTTTTTAATATTTCATACTCAACGGTTAGATCCCTTATTAACATTCTCTTCTTCTCTCAATGCTTATCTCTCGTTCTTACCCTATAAATATATTCTTTCACATAATATTTTTGTATTATTGAGCTTCTTTGTCCGTGATTATGGGTGGAGTGTCCACTCAAAATGTTGGACATTTCAAAATTATCTACACAATTTATCTTCAGAAAATTTAACAACAAGATTGCAACTTATCATAGAGGTTCTCACCTATTGACCTAGAATGCAAGAAGATGTAGCTTGATTTATTAGAGGATCCATACTTTGTTGTACCAACAAGCATAATAACAAAAAACAAGGTTTATACCATCCCCTACCTCTACCTACTAAACCCTAGGAGAACATCTCCATGGATTTTATGGGTGGTTTGCCAAGAACCAAGAAGGGACATGATTATATGTTTGTGGTAGTTCAAAAGTTTAGAAATATGTGCATTATTATTCAGGCTTGTAAAAATATGATCAAGGGACGAGATTCAACAAGTATGTTCTTTGAGAAGGTCTAGGTGCACTTTGGGATACTATGGAGCATCATCTCAGATAGAGATAGTATATTTCTCAATTCCTTTTGGACTATGATTTAGGAGAATATTGACAACAAGTTGAAGAGATCAACAACTTTTAATCCATAGACAAATGGGAAAATAGAAGTGGTGAGTAGGACATTGATTCAACTTTTGAGGGGTTATGGTCATAACCATCCAAGGACCTAGGATGAGAATTTGGTTAATATTCAACACTCTTATAACATAATAGTATACATATACCAGTAAGTCCCCTTTTCAAACTTGTTTTTGGTATTTTCCACCTTTTTTGTTAGATGTTGTATATGGACAACAAGGAGGAGTGAGGGAAAACACTACAATGGGAGAATTGAAGGATGAAAATTTTGTTGATAAGATTAGACAAACCCATTTGCAAGTACATGAAACATTGAGGAGGTCATAGGTAAAGTACATGGCTTGATATGATCATCATAGGATTGAGAAAACATTCAAGGTTGGAGATAGAGTTTGATTTTATTTGAACAAAGAAAGCTTATAACGTTCTGGTAAGAAAATCAAGGTTGTACATATTATGGTCCTTTTGAAGTGTTGGAGAAGGTGGATGATAATGCCTACAAACTCAATATACTCCCATATATGGGCATATACTTAGTAGAGAATGTGGAGATTCTAAAACTCTATGAGCTTTCCATGTTGGATTAAGAAATTGATGAAAAAATCTAGCATGTCATAGAGGACTTAGTACTAGAATCTCATGCAGAGTTAGTAAAAGATACATTTTTATATAAGAAGTATAGAACAACTAGGTGGGGTTTGTATGAACTTTGGCAGGTTGGGCTGAAAGGGTAACTTATATGAAAGGTTAAATGGTCCTCTAGGGAGAAGGTAGAGAAAAAATCTCCTCAATTACTTCAATAAAATATTTTGGGGACCAAAGCCTCCCTAAATGGGGAGGTGTGATTTGAAATGGATCATCATATAATTTTTGATGTATTTTGGTACTTTCCAGGTGGAAAACTAGTGTTGTTGAATTGTGGGGACCTTTTTAGGGGCAAGTCCCACTTTGGAGATTTGGGGTCTAGAACCTTCTAGAGCCTATTTGAGGCCTTAAATGACCATTTTTGGTGTCAAAATTTTACAAGGAAATATATAGGCCTCTTGATGTTGTTTTTCACTTCGAGAGATTTCCAACGATGTGAAAATCAACTCAATTGGAGTTTGTATGTGGAATTTATGCTTCCCACAAGTCGACCTATCATGTTGACCTCCATGGAACTGAGTGTATGCCACATCAACATCCACTAATCACACATGTGGAATTTCAATATTATTATAGAGGGTCCAAAACCTTAACATGAATTGGGAATTGAGGCATGCAAAAAACCTAACCCTAACCCTAGATGACTATTAGGCTATGTTAAACACTGGGTCTCTAAGAAAGGTAGGGGTTCCATTATTATTGTATAACATATTTCTCCCTAGGAGAGTAGAGCATTGAGAGTGGTATATTGAGGGAGATCAAAAGAAGAAGGAGATTCTATTGTTGATGTTTTGGTATCATTGAACATGTACGTCCACATAGGCATGTGTTTTGCATGTGGAAGTAGTCAAAAGAATTCTAGTCTTGAGTTTACTTTAGTTAGAAGGAATTAATTAAAGTAAAATTGTATTTATTAGTGAATTGGGTTATTTAAGGACATGCTTAGCATGCAACATGTAATCTAAATATTGAGTGGGTGTGAGAAGTAATCTCAATCATAGATCACTTTAGATATTAGAAATAGATTGTAACTCATGATTATTAAAGTAAGGCTAGGAGAATGAGGAAGTCACTTGTGTTGAGGGAGTTGACACAGTTAATTATGTTGACGAGAGGTCAAGGTCGAGAGACTTGGTGAGAGACCAAGGTAGGGAATTGTGTGAGATACACTTGTGAGAGACTTGGTGAGAGAACAAGGTTGAGGATATCAAAGAATGATTTTTTCTGGTAAGGAGTGTAGGAGCAAATAAGAACTATTGCTTACACTAGAGTGAGGAGATCTCATTGGTTTGGTGAAGAGAGTTCCTACAAGTATTAATTATAGGGTTGCATCACAAAGGATCATGATTCAATATCTTGATAGGTGGAGAAGTACTTTCATCTAGAGGTCATACAGGTCAAGGAGGAGAGAGAGAAAAAGTAGCCATCTGTGGGTTTCAAAGGATAGAGACTAGAGGGAAGAGCAGAGTCGTACAGAACTTTCTGTATGGGATTTTCATACACATATGTGGGTCTCAATGGAGACAAGTGGATATTCACGGTTCAGATAAGGGAAAGGCATGGATGTCCACAAGACGGAGAAGGGAAAGTCACAGATGTATTGGGAAATGAGTTGGTACAAGGTCGTACAACAACGCATGAGTTTTTAGGTTTGTCTGCAGTGTATAATTCTCTCAATGGGACATTTTCCCTATCACAAGAGCCTTGATTTGGCCTTAATAAAAGCATCATTGGACTGGTTTTCCCTCTGGGATTTTTCCAGGGGTTTACCCAAAATTCTTGGTGTTCTTATGTGCTTGATTTAATTTCCTTGTTTATGCTTCTGCTGCATGTTTTGTTGAGTAACCTAATTGTGCTTTAGTTCAATAAATATATGTTTCTTGGAATTAACTGCTTGGTGCTAGGTTAAGGGGAATTTCAACATGGTATCAGATCATACCTAGGGTTGAAAACATATCTCAACATGGTATCAGAGCTGAGGATTTGAAGGAAAGAGGGATCCTAGTCTCTAAAGGGAGGAAACCAAGAGGACAAATCTTATCAGGTAGATAACCAGAAAAGGAAATCAAAGGACATATTTTCAGGGAAACAATAGTACTAGGCATAAAATGTGTTTTTATGGGTATACAAAGGCATTCAAAAGTCACAATGTAGACAGTCACAAGAATCCGCAGGTCACATAAGAACAATTCGCGGCTATATGTGGGTCAAGGAAGGGAAAGTCACGGATAGGACGTACATGATAGTGTAGGGTAGTTCCAATAGAGGGTTATCAAATTAGATCTTGAATATGGTGAACACATTGAATATTGAGGATAGGTTAGAAGGGGAAACATACTTCCAGGCTTGGAAGGAAAGGATTCTTGTTTTGTTAGAGTAGAATGACCTCAAAGAATATGTTGAGATTGTGGTTGCAGATCCTACGGATCCACAAGAATTGGTAGTTCACAAGAAGAAGGAAGTGAAGGCCAAGTGGGTGTTAATAGAATCAATTAAGGATCACTTGATTCCACGCATTTTTGAGAAGAAATATGCCAAGGAAATGTGTGATGCATTGGTGAGTCGATACCAAAACAAGAATATAGGCAAGTTGCTACATTTGAAGCATCAGCTTCAAGTTGTTAGGATGTCTAGTGAGGACATGATTGTGAATTATCTTATGAAGATAACATAGATTCGAGATCAAATTACAATGATTGGCGAGACAATACAAGATGTTGAGTTGGTGAATTTAGCATTGAGAGGTCTTCCCAAGTCTTGGGAACCTTTTGTGAAAATCTATGCACAAGAGACGATGATAGGGTTTGATAGACTGTGGAATGATTGTATTCAGGAAGAGACTTGGTTAGATTCCAAGGATGGTTTGAAGAGGAGCTTTCATGAGAAAGTTTCTCTTGCCAACCAGGAAAGGAAGGGTAAGTTCAAGAAGATTTCCAGTGGAGAGTTGACCGCTCAAGATGGAAAGAATAAGAAGGACATGATAAAATAAAGTGCTTTGGATGTCACAAGTTTGGACATTATGCAGGTAAATGTATGCACATGAAGAAGGAGGAAGCAAAATGAAATCAAAGGTAGTTGCGTCGACAAAGGATCAAGTGGACGTGTTTTGCAAGAAGTTTGAACAGACAGAGTTATTTCTAGTTTCTCATACTTTTGTGGGCATGATATAAGATAATGCATGGTTGATAGATAATGGAACTACATGTCATATGAAAGGAGCATGAGAGGTGTTTGAGAGATTCACAGAATCTGACTCAGTGATGCATGTGGATTTTGGTATGGGGACTAAGCATGCAATGAAGGAATTTGGAATAGTACCATTCTGGATGGAGTTAGGAGGCACATTGAAAGTACGGGATGTGTTATGGATGCCAAAATTCAAGAAGAGTGTGATGTTAGTCTCAATGATTGAGAAGAAGGGATTTGACGTAGCGTTTCAGGATCGAAAGGAGCTTATTATGACCAAAGGATCTAGCTCAGACAAAGCAGTTGTATTTGGAGTTAGAGAGAGAAACTTGTATAGGCTAAAGGGCCAGCCTATGAGAGAAATTTCTAGCAGCACAATGATAGAGAACATGGAGCAGGTAGCTTTGAAGGTTGAGAAACTCAAAGGGAGTCAACCTTCTGGTTCAAGTTGTGTAAAGTCCCCAGCCACCCAGACTGGTCCATGTCATACAACTTCAACTTATGTAATGTACCCAATCTCCCATTGAGTCCCATTACCACCTTACACATGCTCTAAAACAACCAAACTACAACATTCCTAGCATACCACTGAGAAATGTTACGGTAGAAGTACACTGCGTGGAGACTACTTTAAAATCAATCCACGTAATATCACTTGAAGTAATGGCGCTCGACCAAAGCCTGAGTTGTACCACACAATTTATAACAACGGAAGCAACAATTTATTTCAATACAACCATAAGAAATGAAAATGACTCAAATCTGCGCGCACTATCATAATGTTCCCACACCACAACCCCACACACAACCATATAATCATCAGGCACCAACTCAAATTTCACTGTGTGTGGAATCTAATTATTTATCTGCACACCCACAAATTCCAACCTCTTAGTGTACACATGCTACCACCCTGCGCACTCGGCCACTCAATCCTCTTCTTGTCAGCTCATAACCAAAATCACCAAATTAACATAGCAATATAAACCAGTCATATTGGTTATATCCATGCATATATACAAATACAAGTTATATGTATCATACTTACAGGTGAAAGCATCATTAAACAAAATAACAAAAAATACTTATATGCAATGACATACAAGAATTTAACCCATGTCAAACATAGATAAACAAACACACAGTAAACAAGACAAGAACATAAATAACACTTATCTTTTATGGAAATCACCAACTACATGCTTGACTCAAACATTCATCCTACCCATAGATGTTCAACAATAGGTCACCCCCGAGATGGGTCTCAATTTCTCTTAAAATTTCAGCAATAGGTCACCCTCGAGCTGGGGCTCAACTCCACCAGAGAAAAAAGGTTCCTAGCGACAAGCTATGGTCTAGAACTCAACAAACTTACTCAGTCCTAAGTGCCCATTGTTGCAACTAGTCTACATTCCCTCATTCCCCATGCACCTGTCACACCCAAGGAAGTGTGCCCTTTCTCTACTCACCATTGCCTCGGCTGCCCCACTTCCCTTCCCAGGGTTACTAGCAACAGGACATGCAGGAAGTCTCTGAGCCCTGTGACTAGTGCCCAATACACCAGGGAACAATTCTCAACAATACTCTCACCTGGAGAATATTCTCATGGTTTTGGAAAACACTCCATAACAGCTAGTCTCTCACCTAGAGAGACTGCTCACAATTTTCCAGCCCAACTCTTCGACATTGAAACTCTAGATACAACCCCGCAACTCCCTACAAGCTTCTCTGGAATATAAGGTAATAATCAAATTTTCTATACAATCCAACCCCTTTATACTCACCAAAGCTTTCAACATGAATAATAATCTTAAGTCTCACCAAAAATACACTAAGGCCAACAATATATATTGCATTCATTCTGCTTGACACTTGTCAACTCGAAAAGAAGCTTTAAGCCACTTGGTGACCCGTTCCCTATCCTTGGGATTAGGATAATAATAATAATATCTATGACATTACACTTTTCCCATAAATATTATAAAATAATTCCTAAGACCTACGAATCACCCCATTTTCTCTTTTCCGGTGAAGTAGGCCCCCCATCTCATTTTGTCTGATGAAATATTATATTAATATTCATGATTATATTTACACTGATAAGTGCACTTGCCTATATACATTTAGGCTCACCAACCTCATAAGCATACAGGATCTCTAGCCTTAAAAAATAAGCATTCATTCCCACACACTAACCCAAGTGCACACAACACAATGCAATGTGCGCACTTACCTAGGTGTGCGCAACACATTAAATGCACACCTTGTCCTTGTTAACACTTTTCCGCACACTACTCTGATGTGTGCAACACCATAACCTAGTTTCCTTGGCTCACCAGCCTAAATGTACATTACATTTACACTTGATTCCAATGGCTCACCAGCTTGTATGTACAATTATGAAGATTTTTGGATCAGGGACACTACAGGTGGGAAGGAGCAACCTTCCAAGTCAGTCAAGAAGGATTCATGGTACAATATGGCCATGCAGGATGCTCAGGAGTAGGAGAATTCTAGGAGCATGTTCAGAGGTAGTGAGTCTTTGGAGACATGTCAGACCATTGTGGAAATGATATCTTATGTGTCAGAGGGAGAAACCAATCAAGTGTATTGGAGGGAAGGCATGGTAGTTGATCTGGTAGAGAAGATAGAGAAAATTCCAGGTGGGAGAAGTGTCTTCCTTGCTCAGAGGGAGTGTTGATGTTTTGATAGCATCAGACATGCACTTCGACATAGGCATGTGTTTTGCATGTGGAAGTAGTAGAAAATATTCTAATCTTGAGTTTACTTTAGTTAGAAGGAATTAAATGAAGTAAAATTGTATCTATTAGTGAATTGTGTTATTTAAGGACATGCTTAGCATACAACATGTAATATAAATCTTAACATATTTGCGGTTAAGTGATTTTGATAAGTAATATCAACTATACATCACTTTGGATATTAGAAATAGATTGTAACTCATGATTGTAAGGCTAGGAGAAGGAGGAAGTCACTTGTATTGAGGGAGTCGACATGGTCGGGATTGTTGACGAGAAGTTGAGGTCGAGAGACTTGGTGAGAGACCAAGGTACGGACTTGTGTGAGATACACTTGTGAGATACTTGGTGAGAGACCAAGGGTGAGGATAAAAAAGAAGGAATTTTGCTAGTAAGGAGTGTAGGAGCAAAGAAGGAATTTTGCTTACACTAGAGTGAGGAGATCTCACTGGTTGGGTGAATATAGTTCATCCAAGTATTGATGAGAGGGTTGGGTTACAAAGGATCATGATTCAATATATTGATAGATGGAGAAATAATTTCATCTAGAGGTCATATAGGTCAAGGAGGAGAGAGAGCAGAAGTAGCCACAGGTGGGTTTCAAAGGATAAATACCAGAGATGTACGGAGCTTGTCGTACGAGATTTTCGTACACATCTGTGGGTCTCAGTGGAGACAATGGTAGATATTCGTGGGGCAGAGAAGGGAAATGAGCGGATGTCCACGGGATAGAGAAGGCAAAGTCATGGATGTATTCAGAAGTGTGTTGGTACAAGGCCGTACAACAACACATGAGTTTCCAGGTTTTTATACAGTGTATAATTCTCTCATTGGGCCATTTTCCCTATTACAGGAGCCCTAGTTTGACATTATTAAAAGAATCATTGGACTGGTTTTCCCTACGGGGTTTTTCCAGGGGTTTACCCAAAATTCTTGTTGTTCTTATGTTCTTGATTTAGTTTCCTTGTTTATGCTTCCACTGCATGTTTCGTTGAGTAACCTAGCCATGCTTTGATTCAGTAAATACATGTTTCTTGGAATTAACTGTCTGATGCTAGGTTAAGGGGAATTTCAACATGGTATCAAATCATACCTAGGATTGAAAGAAGATCTCAACATCTATAGCAACCATATTGGCCACAATGTCCATGGCATCGTGTTGGCCTCCCAACCAACACCGTTTCATTTTCCATTCTAGATGAAAGGGAACCCTTCAAAAATGCTTCTCATTGGACAATCCTCTTTGGATTTTTAATCTTGACAAGATTCTAATCAAGCTCACTTGATATCACAACGAATAATTATTTTCTTTTAATTTGATAATTTTTGTGATGTTTTGTAAAGCATTTGAATGTTTATTTATCATGGAAAGTACACACGATTCCTCTTTTATAATTTCTCTTTAATATGCTTGAAATCGTAACGATCCTTAATTTCATGACTGAAAGCATGAAATTAAGGAGCATTTTCGTATTAGCTTTGTTTATTATGGAGAAATGGTATTTATTGAAATATTTATCTAGTTATTATCAAATATATGTTCATCCCTGGAACTTATGTTATCTACAGTTCCTCTTGACTTACTGTACATGTTTGATTATCACTCTGATCAATTACATTATGTTAAGGAATTGTAATTCTTATATGAAAACTTTCAAATGATCAAAGTGAAGATTAAGTGTTTGATATCACCTTATTTCTTTAATCGTGACTTGTAAGTTTTTCTTAAACGTAAAACCAAAGTCTACAAACCCACACTAAAATATCAGTCATGTTTGAAATCTTAACTAAGTTTCTGAGGGTCTTGGAGTCATTACACTTTTGATTTTTTTTAAGACTTTACCCTCACTCGAACTTATGATTATGCGAAGTCTTATCATAACTGATCTGAGATCATGTCTCTGCCACCATTTAGGGTTTCTCTGGTTCATGGCGGGTATGGAGGAAAACATGGGTCATCCTTTCCCTCACCCGGTTGTCCTAAAACATGCAAGTACCCCTCCAGTAATCAACCCTTTAAGTTCTTTTTTGATTTGACCTTACATTCATTCCTCGAACCGATAGCACTAGTCATCATGATATTTCGTGTCGATTTGCCTCATTCCTATTTTCATGGATCGATCTTGTTGGAGATTTTATACTCTCCCTATGATAAAACTACCTCTTCTAAGTCACACCTATTCGTCGTCACATTTATCATTTATATGGTGCCCATAGTCAGAGCAAATCCAAATGGTTCTGAGATCCTACAAGCATATGATGAAATTGCAAGCATGGTTCGAGCAGTGGGCTGGGAAAACTTCATCCAGTCTTTTAAAGGCCATAATGTCAAGGTAGCCAGAGCTTTCGCTCGATCCTTTAATGGTAAGAAATCTATAGTGGTAGATCTGGATTTATTAGTGACCGAAAGCTTCATATCAAAATCTACAGGATTTCCCCCTGAAGGAGAGAAGTGGTTCAAGAATGATCCCGTGAGAAAAATCCCCTGGAAACAACTACTGGCATCGAAAAACACAAGTTATAATATCAAAGGTATGCCCATCCATTTCCTTAAGAAAAAATGGCAAAATTTGGTTTATTTGATTAAGCAGTTTGTCACCTACGAGGGACGCTATGGTTTGGTCTTTTATTTCCACATCTGATTTCTTATGGTGTTTTTAGGGTTTCAATTTAACTTACCAATTTACTTGTTAAGAAGTTTATCTAAGATGGCGAAGTTCTATCAAAGGTAAATAAGAAACCCCGAGGAAAGCCTATTTCACCATGGTTTGATTCAAATTTTGATTGAACATCACCTTGTTCGAGTAGGAGATACCTGCGACTCATTTTTTTTTTAAATGATTTTCTTGAGAAACCCTCACCTCTACCAAAAAACCCTGATCATGAACATTCTGAAGATGCTAATTTACCTAGGGTCCGTGTTGAAGAAATTTGCCTGCATGGTTATGTGGATCAAACCCTCCTAGTTGCCTCGAATCATAAGGACAAAGAATTTAAGCTCGAAGTTCAATTAAACCCTTATTTCCATCCTCCTGATATATCTGTTGACCAATTCGACCATACCAACCCCATAAAAGGTACAATGGGCTCAATTGCTCCTCGTATTACCCGTAGTATGACTAAGAGATGGATAACCTATCCTAAATCTCGTGATTTAGAATCTATTGTTACCCGACTTACAAAGAAATCTCTAATTCAATCAGAGAAAGCACAGGGGATTCGATCATTAACACGTCCTTCTATTGAGCTCAGTCCTATGGAATCACATCTACAGGAAAAACAATATCGAGATAAAAAGAGAGATGTAATTTTCGAAAACAAGAAACAAGGTTGAGGTTATCTAGGGAAATTAGGAAGAGATCCAAAAGGAGTAATTCAAATCGATCCGACCCTATATACATAGACGATCAAGATGTTCCTAGAAGCCCAACAAAATATTCATCTGATAAACCAGGAACAAGGGATCGGGTTTCATATGATTTTGTTGATAATATACCATCATTTATCGTTCTCGTTGGGTTTAATGATTTGATGGGTATTGGTTTCACCCTGAGAGGGAATTTTCCCAAAGGAAAATCATTGTGTCATGACCATCAACGCAAACAAGAAAATGGAAACTCTGAAACATGTATGAATTGTCATTTTTTCGCTGAGAGGCATCATCGTATTGTGCCTTATCTCCGTATAAGTTTAGATCATCCAAAGGGAAAAACAAAGAATTAAAAAGGAAAAATAAAGAATTGATCAATCTAAAAGAACAAGGTTCATCCCAGGTGAACAAAAGATCAAAAATTTATGAAGCTACAACAGTTAAAAGATCTACATGAGTCAACATATTTATCAATTCTAACTTGCAACAATCGTCGATCTCAAATTCCTGAACTTAGTATTCAAGTGTTATCTATTTGTTCGTAAGTTTTGAATTTTCTTTTAGTTTGTTTGGTTTGTTTTGATTCTTTTTTCTTTATTACGAACAAGCTACAGAATCAAAGATTTTGTAGCTAAATAGTTTAATACTTTATATGATTTTTAATTGATAATTCATGTTTCTTTTCGGGTCCTTGATTTTCTAAAGGGTTCTGGAATGATATTGACATGACTCATGGATGTCATCAGATCCGGCTACGATTTGGTCCCATTGAAGATAATGCAAGATCATTCTCAAATGACCATTTGTAGTTATTTTTTGTAACAAATTTTATCTAAAGTTGTTGTAAGAAATATGTACCACAACTCAAACATTTCTATTTTTGTTTTTAGTCACAACGATTTGGCAGATTTCTACTATCCTTAGAGATTACACATGGATTTAGGTCTTAAGTCTGTTTAAAAAGAGTTGAATATCGATGAGTT
>JZKD02S1246790.1:0-12294 GCA_000966675.3 Picea glauca
GTTGTAATTATACCTCCTAGTCTCCTATATATACCAAGGAGACATTTTCATTTTGAATCATCTTGTACTTGAACATTTAAGTGGGGTAAAAGGAGGTTTTCCCCTCGAAGAGGATCATTATCTGAAATTATCTCTTTTTCAAGGGGTTGAGTACTTTTCCTTAGGTTTTTCTATGCTATATTGATGTTTGGTTCTTAACATATGGTATCAGAGCTCAAGGTCTTGGGGTTTCGCTACTACATCTGAGACACCGTGGAATTTTTTCTATAACTTTTTTTCTACAACGTTTCAGAAGGAAAATCTTGGAGGATATTTATGATATGGATCAAGGTACGTTGGGTTCAAAATTCAGCTCCTGAGGCCTTATACTTTTGGAGATACAGCCTGTACAAGATAGGGTTCTGGAATCATCCTGAAATGAGTCATTGCGAAATTTTTGCTATAAAATATTTTCTGTAAATTTTCAGACCCTGAACTTTGGAGGCCATTTACATAAATTAGTAAGGTATCTGTGGTAAAAATTTCATCTTCTAGGTCATCTTAAATTTGTAGATACACCTTGTGTAAGATAGGGTATCTGACTAGTTCTATTGACTAGTCTCAAGAAGGTGTTCCGGGTAAAAAAATCATAACTTCTTCCTAGAGTATCCAAATTGAGTGGGACTGATTTCATTGGATCATGGATAGTCTTTAGTACATTGGGTGCAAGTTTCAGAATTTGATATTAATTATTTTGTGTGGGGCATGCTATACAAGTGAGATATCCTTGAAAGGAAAAAAATCGGCAAGTTGTGAGGAAGTTACCATAAATTTCACTTGGAACATCCAATTTTGATCAGACCTGTGGAATTGCAGAGAAGAAATATCAGAGAACTACCTAAAAGAAAGTTTCATACCCAGAAGGGCCAAAACTTGGTAGATAGAACATAATAAATATTGTCTAGAAGAACCGCCTCAAAATCAATATTCAAAAGTGATACTTGGACAACATGCCACCAAAAAAGGGACCTTCTACACCAAATAAGCCTCCAGAAAATCCTAATTGGACTCTTGATGAAGGTGAAGAAATGCGTAGGGACATAAATTAACTACAAAATAAGATGGATTCAATGGAAGCTAAGTTGATGGACTTAATAGAAGCTAAGTTGGATACTAAGATGGATGGCTTAAAAGGGGAGATCATGGAAGCATTGAAACATTTCATAACAGAGAAGACACCCGAAAGTGGAAATGCATCCCATGAAATTCATGATGAGGACACAAGGAAGGTGAATCAAGAATGGAGAAACTCCAACTTTGGTTTGAAGACCAACCATGTTTCTAAGATTGATATGAGGAATTTTGATGGCAACGACCCAATCACATGGATACTTTAGATGGAGAAATTCTTTGATCTCCATAATGTGCCACATACACAAAAGGTACGAATTTCTTCTTTATATTTATAACCTAATAAATTTGTTTGGTATTGATGGATTTGTTCTCGCAAATCACTCATCACTTGGACAATTTTCACTGAAGAAATGATAGCACACTATGAGGATACAAGGAGCAATACATTCTTTATCCAATTGATACATCTCAAGCAAAAGGGTTCAGTTACCGAGCACATTGAGAACTTCCAAAGATTGAATATAAAGGTAACCGATATTCCAGATGAGAACTTGATTGATGTATTCATAGGAACTTTAAANTCCTAGTCTCCTATATATACCAAGGAGACATTTTCATTTTGAATCATCTTGTACTTGAACATTTAAGTGGGGTAAAAGGAGGTTGCCCCCTTGAAAAGGCTTATTATCTGAAATTGTCTCTTTTTCAAGGCGTTGATTACTTTTTCTGAGGTTTTTCTATGCTATATTGATGTTTGGTTCTTAACATATGGTATCAGAGCTCAAGGTCTTGGGGTTTCGGTGCTACATCTGAGACACCGTGGAATTTTCACTATAAATTTTTTTCTACAATGTTTCAGAAGGAACGGCTAGGAGGATATTTAGTAGAAATATCAAGGTACGTTGGGTTCAAAATTCATCTCCTGAGGCCTTATACTTTCAGAGATACAGCCTATACAAGATATGGTTCTGGAATCATCCTAAAATGAGTCATTGCGGAATTTTCACTATAAAACTTTTTATGTAATGTTTCAGACCCTGAACTCTGAAGTCCATTTACAGAAATTAGTAAGTTATCTTTGGTAAAATGTTCAGCTTCTGGTTCATCTTAAATTTCTAGATACACCTTGTGTAAGATAGGGTATCTGTAGATACACTAGTCTCAAGAAGGTGTTCCAGGTAAAACAATCATAACTTCTTGCTAGAGTATCCAAATTTAGTGGGAATGGTTTCATTGGATTGTGGACAGTCTTTAGTATTTTGGGTGTGAGTTTCAGAATTTTATATCAATTATTTTGTGTGGGTAATGATATACAACTGAGATCTCCTAGAAAGGCCAAAAATTGGCTAGTTGTGAGGAAGTTACCATAAATTCCACTTGGCACATCCAACTTTGATCAAACATGTGGAATTACAGAGAAGAAATATCAGAGAACTACCTAAAATAAAGTTTTATACCCAGAAGGGCCGAAACATGGGAGATAGAAAAGAATAAATATTTTCTAGCAGATCCGCCTCAAAATCAAGATTCAAAAGTGATACTTGGCCAACATGCCACCAAAAAAGGGACCTTCTACACCAAATAAGCCTCCATAAAATACTAATTGGACTTTTGATGAAGGTGAAGAAATTCGTAGGGACATAAATGAACTACAGAAGAAGATGGATTCAATGGAAGCTAAGTTGGATACTAAGATGGATTCAATGGAAGATAAGTTAGATACTAAGATGGATTCAATGGAATCTAAGATCATGGAAGTATTCAAAAATTTTGTAACAGAGAAGACACCCGAAAGTGAAAATGCATCCCATGAAATTCATGATGAGGACACAAGGAAGGTGAATCAAGAATGGAGAAACTCCAACTTTGGTAAGAAGACCAACCACGTTCCTAAGATTGATATGAGGAAGTTTGATGGTAAGGACCCAATCACATGGATACTTCAGATGGAGCAATTCTTTGATCTCCATAATGTGCCGCATACACAAAAGGTATGAATTGCTTCTTTATATTTAGAACCTAATCAATTTGTTTGGTATCGATGGCTTTTTTCTTGCAAATCACTCGTCACTTGGATAATTTTCATGGAAGAAATGATAGCACACTATGAGGATACAAGGAGCAATACCTTCTTTAGCCAAATGATAAATCTCAAGAAAAAGGGTTCTGTTACCGAGCACATTGAGAACTTCCAAAGATTGAATATAAAGGTAACCGATATTCCAGATGAGCACTTGATTGATGTATTCATAGAAACTTTAAGGGATAACATTCAACATGAGTTTTTCCTTTGGGAACCCAAATCATTGGAGAATGCATTTAAGGTGGAAAGAAATGTTGAAAGTAAAAATATGGCTATGGCTACTAGAGGGACCTATCCTAACATCTATAGAGAGAACAAATATCCTTCTCCTAAAACAACTCAACCTACAAGGTTGACACCTCAACAATTGGAGGACAGAAAAGAAAAAGGTTTATGCTTTAATTGTGACAACAAGTACAGTAAGGGACATAAGTGTGGTGAGAAGAAATTATTCTACATAGATTGTGAAGAGGAAGANTGGGGTAAAAGGAGGTTTCCCCCTCGAAGAGGCTTATTATCTAAAATTGTCTCTTTTTCAAGGCATTGAGTACTTTTTTTGAGGTTTTTCTATGCTATATTGATATTTGGTTCTTAACATATGGTATCGGAGCTCAAGGTCTTGGGGTTTCACTTCTACATCTGAGACATTGTGGAATTTTCGCTATAAGTTGTTTTCTACAATGTTTTAGAAGGAACGACTTGGAGGATATTTAGTAGATGGATCAAGGTACGTTGGGTTAAAAATTCAGCTCCTGAGGCCTTATACTTTTGGAGATACAGCCTATACAAGATAGGGTTCTGGAATCATCCTGAAATGAGTCATTGCAGAATGTTATCTATAAAACATTTTCTGTAACGTTTCAGACCCTAAAATATGGAGGCCATTTACATAAATTAGTAGGGTATCTGTGGTAAAAAGTTAAGCTTTTGGGTCATCCTAAATTTGTAGATACACCTTGTGTAAGATAGGGTATCTGACTAGTCCTATTGACTAGTCTCAAGAAGGTGTTTCAGGTAAAAAAATCATAACTTCTTGCTAGAGTATCCAAATTGAGTGGGATTGGTTTCATTGGATCCTAGATAGTCTGTAGTATTTTGGGTATGAGTTTTAGAATTTTATATCAATTATTTTGTGCAGGGCATGCTATACAAATGAGATCTCCCGGAAAGGCCAAAAATCGACAAGTTGTGAGGAAGTTTCCGTAAATTCCACTTGGCACATCCAATTTTGATCAGACCTATGGCATTGCAGAGAAGAAATATCAGAGAAATACCTAAAAGAAAGTTTCATACCCAGAAGGGCTGAAACTTGGGAGATAAAATAGAATAAATATTGTCTAGCAGAACTGCCTCAAAATCAAGATTCAAAAGTGATACTTGGCCAACATGCCACCAAAAGAGGGACCTTCTACACCAAATAAGCCTCCAAAAAATCCTAATTGGAATCTTGATGAAGGTGAAGAAATGCGTAGGGACATAAATGAACTACAAAAGATGGATTCAATGGAAGCTAAGTTGGATACTAAGATGGATTCAATGGAAGCTAAGTTGATGGATTCAATGGAAGCTACGTTGGATACTAAGATGGATGGTTTAAAAGGGGAGATAATGGAAGTATTGAAAAATTTTGTAACAGAGAAGACACCCGAAAGTGAAAATGCATCCCATGAAATTCATGATGAGGACACAAGGAAGGTGAATCAAGAATNATTATCTCTTTTTCAAGGTGTTGAGTACTTTTTCTGAGGTTTTTCTATGCTATATTGATGTTTGGTTCTTAACATATGGTATCATAGCTCAAGGTCTTGGGGTTTCGCTGCTACATCTAAGACACCATGGAAGTTTTGCTATAACATTTTTTTTACAACGTTTCAGAAGGAATGACTTGGAGGATATTTAGTAGATAGATAAAGGTATGTTGGGTTAACAATTCATCTCCTAAGGCCTTATACTTTCGAAGATACATCCTGTACAAGATAGGGTTCTGGAATCATCCTGAAATGAGTCATTGCGGAATTTTCACTATAAAAATTTTTCTGTAAGATTTCAGACCCTGAACTCTGGATTCCATTTACAGAAATTAGTAAGTTATATGTGGTAAAATTGTTAACTTCTGGGTCATCTTAAATTTGTAGATACACCATGTGTAAGATAGGGTATCTGACTAGTCCTATTGACTAGTCTCAAGAAGGTGTTCCAGATAAAACAATAATAACTTCTTGCTAGAGTATCCAAATTGAGTGGGAATGGTTTCATTGGATTTTAGACAGTTTGTATTATTTTGGGTGTGATTTTTAGAATTTGATATCAATTATTTTGTGTGGGGCATGCTATACAAGTGAGATCTCTTGGAAAGGCGAAAAATTGGTAAGTTGTGAGGAATTTACCGTAAATTCCACTTGGCACATCCAATTTTGATCAAAACTGTGGCATTGAAGGGAATAAATCTTAGAGAACTACCTATAAGTAAGTTTCATACCCATAAGGGCCGAAACTTGGGAGATAGAATAGAATAAATATTTTCTAGCAGAACCGCCTCAAAATCAAGATTCAAAAGTGATACTTGGCCAAAATGCCACCAAAAAAGGGACCTTCTACACCAAATAAGCCTCTAGAAAATCCTAATTGGACTCTTAATGAAGGTGAAGAAATGCGTAGGGACATAAATGAACTACAAAAGAAGATGGATTCAATGGAAGCTAAGTTGGATACTAAGATGGATTCAATGGAAGTTAAGTTGATAGATTCAATAGAAACTGAGTTGGATACTAAGATGGATGGCTTAAAAGGAGAGATCATGGAAGTATTGAAAATTTTTGTAACAGAGAAGACACCCGAAAGTGAAAATGCATCCCATGAAATTCATGATGAGGACACAAGGAAGGTGAATCAAGAATGGAGAAACTCCAACTTTGGTTTGAAGACCAACCACGTTACTAAGATTGATGTGAGGAAGTTTGATGGCAAGGACCCAATCACGTGGATACTTCATATGGACCAATTCTTTGATCTCCATAATGTGCCACATACACAAAAGGTACAAATTGCTTATTTATATTTAGAACCTAATCAATTTGTTTGGTATTGATGGCTTTGTTCTCGCAAATCACTCATCACCTGGACAATTTTCACGGAAGAAATGATAGCACACTATGAGGATACAAGGAGAAATACCTTCTTTAGCCAATTTATAAATCTCAAGCAAAAGGGTTCAGTTGCTGAGCACATTGAGAACTTCCAAAGATTGAATATAAAGGTAACCGATATTCCAAATCAACACTTGATTGATGTATTCATAGGAACTTTAAAGGATAACATTCAACATGAGGTTCGCCTTTGGAAACCCAAATCATTGGAGAATGCATTTAAGGTGGCAAGAAATGTTGAAAGNTTTTCTGAGGTTTTTCTATGCTATATTGATATTTGGTTCTTAACATATGGTATCAGAGCTCAAGGTCTTGGGGTTTCGCTGCTACATCTGAGACACCGTGGAATTTTCTCTATAAATTTTTTCTACAATGATTCAGAAGGAATGAATTGGAGGATATTTAGTAGACAAATCAAGGTACATTGGGCTCAAAATTCATCTCTTGAGGCCTTATACTTTAGGATATACAAACTATACAAGATAGGGTTTTGGAATCATCCTAAAATGAGTCATTGCGAAATTTTCACCATAAAATTTTTTTTGTAACATTTCAGACCCTAAAGTTTGGATTCCATTTATAGAAATAAGTAAGGTATTTGTGGTAAAAGTTTTATCTTCTGGGTCATCTTAAATTTGTATATACACCTTGTGTAAGATAGGGAATCTGACTAGTCCTATTGACTAGTCTCAAGAAGGTGTTCCAAGTAAAACAATCATAACTTCTTGATAGAGTATCCAAATTCAGTGGGAATGGTTTCATTGGATCTTGGACAGTCTGTAGTATTTTGGGTGTGAGTTTCATAATTTGATATCAATTATTTTGTGCGGGGAATGCTATACAAGTGAGATCTTCTGGAAAGGCCAAAAATCAGCAAGTTGTGAGATAGTTACCATAAATTCCACTTGGCACATCCAATTTTGATCAGACCTGTGGCATTGAAGAGAAGAAATATTAGAGAACTACCTAAAATAAAGTTTCATACCTAGAAGGACCAAAACTTGGGAGATAGAATAGAATAAATATTGTCTAGCAGAACCGCCTCAAAATCAAGATTCAAAAGTGATACTTGGCCAACATGCCACCAAAAAAGGGACCTTCTACACCAAATAAGCCTCCATAAAATTCTAATTGGACTCTTGATGAAGGTGAAGAAATACATAGGTACATAAATGAACTGCAAAAGAAGATGGATTCAATGGAAGCTAAGTTGGATACTAAGATGGATTTAGTGGAAGCTAAGTTGACGGATTCAATAGAAGCTAAGTTGGATATGAAGATGGATGGTTTAAAAGGGGATATCATGGAAGTATTGAAAAATTCTGTAACAGAGAAGACACCCGAAAGTGAAAATGCATCCCATCAAATTCATGATGAGGACACAAGGAAGGTGAATCAAGAATGGAGAAACTCCAACTTTGGTTTGAAGACCAACTACGTTCCTAAGATTGATATGAGGAATTTTGATGGCAAGGACCCNCTGAGGTTTTTCTATGCTATATTGATGTTTGGTTCTTAACATATGGTATCAGAGCTCAAGGTCTTGGGGTTTCACTGCTACATCTGAGACATCGTGGAATTTTCACTATAACTTTGTTTCTACAATGTTTTAGAAGGAACGGCTTGGAGGATATTTAGTAGACAGATCAAGGTACGTTGGGCTCAAAATTCAGCACCTGAGGCCTTACACTTTTGGAGATACAGCCTATACAAGATAGGGTTCTGGAATCATCCTGAAATGAGTCATTATGAAATTTTCACTATAAAAACATTTCTGTAATGTTTCAGACCCTAAAATTTGGAGGCCATTTACAGAGCTTAGTAAGGTATCCATGGTAAAAAGTTAAGCTTCTGGGTCATCTTAAATTTGTAGATACACCTTGTGTAAGATATCGTATCTGACTAGTCCTATTGACTAGTCTCAAGAAGGTGTTCCAGGTAAAACAATCATAACTTCTTGCTAGAGTATTCAAATTGAGTGGGACTGGTTTCATTAGATCGTGGACATTCTATAGTATTTTGGGTGCGAGTTTCAGAATTTGATATCAATTATTTTGTGCGAAACATGCTATACAAGTGAGATCTCCTGGAAAGGACAAAAATCGGCAAGTTGTGAGGAAGTTATTGTAAATTCCACTTGGCACATCCAATTTTGATCAAACCTGTGGCATTGCAAAGAAGAAATATCAGAGAAAGACCTAAAAGAAAGTTTCAAACCCAGAAGGGCTGAATCTTAGGAGATAGAATAGAATAAATATTGTCTAGTAGAACCGCCTCAAAATCAAGATTCAAAATTGATACTTGGCCAACATGCCACCAAAAACGGAACCTTCTACACCAAATAAGCCTCTAGAAAATCCTAATTGGACTCTTGATGAAGGTGAAGAAATGCGTAAGGACATAAATGAACTACAAAAGAAGATGGATTCAATGGAAGCTAAGTTGGATATTAAGATGGATTCAATGGAAGCTAAGTTGATGGATTCAATAGAATCTAAGGTAGATACTAAGATGGATGGCTTAAAAGGGGAGATCATGGAAGTATTGAAAAATTTTGTAACAGAGAAGACACCCGAAAGTGAAAATGCATCCCATGAAATTCATGATGAGGCAACAAGGAAGGTGAATCAAGAATGGGGAAACTCTAAATTTGGTTTGAAGACCAACCACATTCCTAAGATTGATATGAGGAAGTTTGATGGCAAGGACCCAATCACTTGGATACTTCAGATGGAGAAATTATTTGATCTCCATAATGTGCCACATACACAAAAGGTACGAATTGCTTCTTTATATTTAGAACCTAATCAATTTGTTTGGTATCGATGGCTTTNTGTTTGGTTCTTAACATATGGTATCAGAGCTCAAGGTCTTGGGGTTTCGCTGCTACATCTAAGACACCATGGAATTTTCGCTATAACTTTTTTTCTACAATGTTTCAGAAGGAACGGATTGGAGGATATTTAGTAGACGGATCAAGGTACGTCGAGTTAAATATTCATCTCTTGAGGCCTTATAATTTTGGAGATACAACCTATACAAGAGAGTGTTTTGGAATCATCCTGAAATGAGTCATTACGAAATTTTCACTATAAAATTTTTTTTGTAATGTTTCAGACCCTGAACTCTGGATACCATTTACAGAAATTAGTAAGGAATTTTTGGTAAACATTTTAGCTTTTAGGTCATCTTAAATTTTTAGATACACCTTGTGTAAGAGAGGGTATCTGATTAGTCCTATTGACTAGTCTCAAGAAGGTTTTCCAGGCAAAAAAATCATAACTTCTTGCTAGAGTATCCAAATTGAGTGGGATTGGTTTCATTGGATCATGGAAAGTCTGTAGTATTGTGGGTGCATGTTTCAGAATTTGATATCAATTATTTTGTGTGGGGAATGCTATACAAGTGAGATATCCTGGAAAGGCCAATCATCGACAAGTTGTGAGGAAGTTACCGTAAATTCCACTTGGCACATTCAATTTTGATTAGACCTGTGGCATTGCAAACAAGAAATATTAACTACCTAAAATAAAGTTTCATACCCAGAAAGACTGAAACTTGGGAGATAGAACATAATAAATATTTTCTATCAGAACCGCTACAAAATCAAGATTCAAAAGTGATACTTGGCCAACATGCCACCAAAAAAGGGACCTTCTACACCAAATAAGCCTCCAGAAAATCCTAATTAGACTCTTGATGAAGGTGAAGAAATGCGTAGGGACATAAATGAACTACAAAAGAAGATGTATTTAATGGAAGCTAAGTTGGATACTAAGATGGATTGAATGGAAGCTAAGTTTATGGATTGAATAGAAGCTAAGTTGGATACTAAGATGGATGGCTTAAAAGGGGAGATCATGGAAGTATTGAAAAATTTTGTAATAGAGAAGACACCCGAAAGTGAAAATGCATCCCATGAAATTCATGTTGAGGACACAAGGAAGGTGAATCAAGAATGGAGAAACTCCAACTTTGGTTTGAGGACCAACCACATTCCTAAGATTGATATGAGGAAGTTTGATGACAAGGACCCAATCACATGGATACTTCAGATGCAACAATTCTTTGATCTCCATAATGTGCCACATACACAAAAGGTATGAATTGATTCTTTATATTTAGAACCTAATCAATTTTTTTGGTATTGATGGCTTTGTTCTCGCAAATCACTCATCACTTGGACAATTTTCATGGAAGAAATGATAGCACACTATGAGGGTACACGGAGCAATACCTTATTTATCCAATTGATAAATCTCAAGCAAAAGGGTTCAGTTACCGATCACATTGAGAACTTCCAAATATTGAATATAAAGGTAACTGATATTCCAGATGAGCACTTTATTGATGTATTCATAGAAAATTTAAAGGATAACATTCAACATGAGGCTCGCCTTTGGGAACCCATATCATTGGAGAATGCATTTAAGGTGGCAAGAAATGTTGAAAGTAAAAATATGGCTATGGCTACTAGAAGGACCTATCCTAACATCTATAGAGAGAAAAATNCAAAATCAAGATTCAAAAGTGATACTTGGCCAACATGCCACCAAAAAAGGGACCTTCTACACCAAATAAGCCTCCATAAAATCCTAATTGGGCTCTTGATGAAGGTGAAGAAATGCGTAGGGACATAAATGAACTACAAAAGAAGATGGATTCAATGGAAGCTAAGTTGGCTACTAAGATGGATTCAATGGAAGCTAAGTTGATGGATTCAATAGAAGCTAAGTTGGATACTAATATGGATGGCTTAAAAGGGGATATCATGGAAGTATTGAAAAATTTTGTAACAGAGAAGACACCCGAAAGTGAAAATGCATCCCATGAAATTCATGACAAGGACACAAGGAAGGTAAATCAAGAATGGAGAAACTCTAACTTTGGTTTGAAGACCAACCACGTTCCTAAGATTGATATGAGGAAGTTTTATGGAAAGGACCCAATCACATGGATATTTCAGATGGAGCAATTCTTTGATCTCCATAATGTGCCACATACACAGAAGGTACGAATTACTTCTTTATATTTAGAACCTAATCAATTTGTTTGGTATCTATGGCTTTGTTCTTCCAAATCACTCGTCGCTTGGACAATTTTCACGGAAGAAATGATAGCACACTATGAGGATATAAGGAGCAATACATTCTTTAGCCAATTGGTAAATCTCAAGAAAAAGGGTTCAGTTACCGAGCACATTGAGAAATTCCAAAGATTGAATATAAAGGTAACCGATATTCCAGATGAGCACTTGATTGATATATTCATATGAACTTTAAAGGATAACATTCAACATGAGGTTCGCCTTTGGGAACCCAAATCATTGGAGAATGCATTTAAGGTGGAAAGAAATGTTGAATGTAAAAATATGGCTATGGCTACTAGAAGGACCTATCCTAACATCTATAGAAAGAACAATGCTCCTTCTCCTAAAACACCTCAACCTACAAGGTTGACACCTTAACCATTGGAGGAAAGAAAAGCAAAAGGTTTATTCTTTAATTGTGACAGCAGGTACAGTAAGGGACATAAGTGTGGTGAGAGGAAATTATTCTACATAGATTGTGAAGAGGAAGAAGAAAAAGAACAAGAACCATCTCAATATGAAAACGTGGAATAAATTTCGTCTAAAGAGTTGACTCCCACGATATCGTGTAATGCATTGGATAGAATTAGCACTCCTCAAACCCTCAAGATCGAAGGATACATCAAAAAGAAAAATGTAACAGTCCTAATTGATTCTGGAAGTACTCATAAATTCGTTCACTATAAGTTAGCCAAAGATCTCAATTGATTTGTATATCCAACACCAGAGTTTCAAGTAAAGATTGCATATGGAGGAACTATCAATTGCTCAGGAAAATGCAATAAGATCAATCTTACTATGGGGGAATATGTAATGAAAAGTCCAATGATTTCTATACCCATGGGTGGTGCAGATGTTGTACT
>JZKD02S1246801.1:14379-29692 GCA_000966675.3 Picea glauca
TTCTCTCCTCGAAAACCAAGTCTACCAAAGTGGGATCATCATAACTGTATAATGCTCGGAAGGGTGTCATACCAATGGACATGTGGAAAGTGTTTTTGTAGCAATGCTCTCCTAAATATAGCCACCTGAACCATGTTCTCTGTTTTCCACCCACATGGTTCCTCAAATACCCTTCAACCCAATTATTGACGATCTCGATCAATTGTCTAAGGGTGATAGTTGGTGTTGGGTGTCAACTCTATCCCCACCAATCTAAACAAATTCCTCTAGAATGTCCCAATAAACCAATTGTCCCTATCACTGATGATGTTCCTTGGAAACCATGAAGTCTGAAGACCTCTCTGAAGAATAACTCAGCTACCTGAACTGGGTTGTACTATGTCGATATGGAATAGAAATGAGAAAACAATGTCAATCTTTCAACCACTACCTAGATGCATTCCTTACCCTAGACCTTGGGTAGGCATGTGATGAAGTCCATCGATATGCTCTCCCATTTCTTCTCTAGAATGGGGAGTGGCTGAAGTAGCCCTACTAGAAGTGTATGCTCTAACTTGTTCTGCTGAAAAGTCACACACTCATTGACGTAGCTCATAACGTCTTGTTTGAGGCCCTTCTATGAAAACGTCTCCCTGATCTGCCTGTAGGTTTTGAAAAACCCCTGATGGCCTACTAGTGGTGAATCATGAACTGTTGCAAGTATCTTCTTCTTGAGCCATGAATCAGGTACAAAGTAGACTTTTTCCTTGTAGAATATGACATCTTCAATGACCTTGTACCTGTCATCTTGAATATATCCATCCAGAACCTCACAAGCGAACTGGTTCTTGGAATATTCCACTAACAAGTGGGATTTCCAATCTATTGAAATCTCCATCAAAGAACATGTCGTGGGTCTTCTAGATAACACATCGGTCACAATGTTCTTCTTCCCCTTGAAATACCTTATGTCAAAATAAAATTATTGCACCTTCGTCACCCATTTATGTTGGTTCTCACTGAGATCCTTACTCAGGGAAATACTTCAAGCTATTGTGATCTGTTTTGACCATGAATTTGTTGCCCACCAAATATTGTTTGAATTTGGTCAAGGCATGCATGATTCAAAACATTTATGTATCGTAAATGGAGTACAAAATCTTGGGCTAAATGAGCTTCCTGCTCTCAAATACAATGGGGTGTCCTCCCTGCATCAAAACTTCTCTGATACCCTCGTCAGATGCATCACACTCTAATACAAATGGCAAAGTGAAGTATGGTAATGCTAACACTGGACAGATGCCCATGAACTCATTCATGTGATCAAAGGATTTATGTGACTCATCTGTCCAAATGAAGGCCCCATGTCGGGTGGGATCTATAAGTGGTGCTCCAAGGTGAGAAAAAACCCTAAAAAACCACCTGTAATAGTTGCATATCCCAAATAAGCTCCTCAACTCTGTCACATTCCTGGGTGTTGGCCAATCCAAAACGACCCTGATCTTCTCCTGGTGTACCTATACCCCCTATGCACTGATGATGTGGCCCAAGTAAAGTAGCTCTGTCATACCGAACTCATACTTGGACTCCTTGGCGTATAGTTATTGTGCCTCCATGATGCTCAATACCTCATCTAAGTGCCTCATATGCTTCTGCCATGTCTTGCTATAGAGCAAGATGTCATCGAAGAAACCAAGACTGATTTCCTCAACTGATCCCTAAATATTTGATTCATGCAAAATTGAAATGTAGGCAATGCATTGGTTATCCCAAATGGAATAACCATAAACTTGAAATGACCAAAATGGCACTAAAATGTCGTCTTCTCTATGTCCTATTCTCAGATGCTGATATGATGATACCCAAAGCATAGATCAATTTTTGAGAAGAAAATTGCCCCATGCAGTTCATCCATCAACTCATCAATGTGAGGGATAGGATACCCATTCTTGATGGTTTTCTTGTTCAAGGCCCGATAATCAATGCACATCCTCATGGTACCATCCTTCTTCAGAACTAAGAGAAGTGAAGAAGTGAATGGACTGCTGCTAGGTCTGATGTGTCCCGTCACTAGAAATTCATTAATTTATTTCTCTATCTCATCCTTGAACCTCCTAGGATGATGATAGGGTGGTGTGATCATAGGTTTGTCCCCCTCCTCCAACTCAATGGTGTTCTCAAACCCCCTATTAGGTGGTCTCCCTGGTGGAATCAAACCAAAAACCTGTTGATTTCGTCCCAAAATTTTCTTGATATCTGTCTGATACTATTGTGGACCCTATGAATCCTTCCACGTAGAAATCTAGCACTCTCTAGCATATGCTACCTCCCCATGTTTGAAGATCCTCTCCATCCTCTTGGATGAAACTGTTTTGGGTGATCTTGTTGACATGCCCCTCAGAACAATCCTCTTCCCATCATTGTCTTTGAACCCCATATCTAAGGTTTGGTAGTTGGTGGTGATTTTATCCAACATGATCAACCACTGGATTCTCAATGCCACATCTGTGTCAAATAGGTCAACCACATAAAATGTGCCTCTCATGGTGTAGTTTCCTAACTTTATCTCCAAGTATGAAACTCTTTCTAGACACTCCAATGTATGGTCATCTTCTACTGCAACATCAAACCCCTCAAATGCCTCTGTCTGAAGTTCCCATCTCGATACCAATGAAGCATCAATGAAGTTGTGGGTGGCCCCACAATCTATCACGGAGATTTCCCTCTGTCCTTGAATAATACCTCTAATATGGAGGGTATCATACCTGGGAACACCAGAAAGGGTCACTATGACTCCTTCCTTTGCTATTTTTCGTCTATTATCCTACTCAAGAGGATGTGGAACTACCAGTGGGTGGGTCCCTACAGGTGTCAAAGTTCTACGAGGAGGATACTCCTCTACCTGTGCTGTATCCTCCTCTAAGTTAGTGGATCCACTATCCTGCTCCTCATCCTCATTGTCCACATTTTCTATTGCCACCTCAATATAATGAATCTCTCCCTTGCCCATGCACCTATGGCCCAGGACCCAAGAGTCCTTGCAGGTGAAGCAGATCTTCTTCCTCATAAGCTCTCACCTCATCTCATCGTCCAACTTCTCATTTCCCTTCCATTCTCTTTGGAATGGATTCCTGTCTTGGTCCCTCTCTGGTACGAAGGGTTTTGCAAAGGGTTTAGTCTTCAACGATCTGCCAAATCTCGAGTGTGTAAGATGGAATCCTGCAAGGTGTGAGGCTTGTATTCCTTCATCCATCCTCTCAAGGTTTATGTGAGACATTCTATGAATAACATGATCAGCCTGGGCTCGAATATATATATCACTTCCACTGCCACCCACTGAAAATATGTGATGAATGCCTCTATTGTGCCATTTTGTCTCAACTGGGCTAGATCCATGAAATGGATCTTTGGATCCCTCCCGATTCTCTCTGTGAACTCCCTATAGGAGGTGATGTGGTTATGTCCTAACGTCACCAATCCATGATTCCACCACTTATGTGCCTCAACCTCCAAGTGTAGGGTAGTGAAACTTATTGCTTCTGCCTCATTCATCTGGTTGAGCTTGTAGTACATGTCTAGCTTTTGTACCCAAGCTCTAGCTATGCATTTAGATGATATTTCAAAATAAGGTATGGTGAATTTACCAACTTTTTGAATGAAATCAATGTTGTGTCCCTGCTGCTGCTATTTTCCTCCTCTCTGAGGCTCTCTGGGGTGGTTCTTGAGTCTGATCCCACAATACTTGATCATGGTCATGTCCTGATGGAAGTCACATCCCAATGATGCATATTCCCTCCTTTACTCTACAATGCCCTCTACCTGAGTGGGCAACCTCTATGCTATCTATTGTTGTGTTGTTTTCGGGAGTTCCCTCTGGAAGCTGGGGAACAATGTCCTGGGAATCCTACTCAAATAGGTGTAGGTGCGAGTAGGTGACTGGGGTCTACTTCTTGCCTCTGAGTTCTCCTGCACTGCATGTGGGGCTTGTGTGCCTGGGGTGCCCACTATAGCCAATCTATTAGCCATCTACACCAAAGACTGAGTCATGGCTTACTGACTAAGTACCACATTGTTGAGTGCCTACATGAAGGATACCTCTGGGTTCATGGGGGCCTTACCACTACCCTATGGTCTATCATATCTGTATCCTAACATCCTCTCTACCTTATGCTCAACTTCACTCTCTGCCCTTCTCTTTGCTTCCTTGTTTTCCTCTTCCTCTTGCTATGAGATGGGAGTGAAAGGGGGGAAATCATGTCTAGGTCTACTCTCCTTATGTCTATTGTAAGTGACATATTCATCACCTACATGCTCACAACCCTTTGGGTCCTCTACTGCACTCATCGTCTTTAGTCACAGGCTGGCAGAACTAAAGCTATGATACCACTTTAATTTTCTTGATTCGGCTAGTCTAGAAAACTCTGCTAATTGGTGGGTATGATTAACTTTTTACAACATATAAATGAGCATACAAATAATAATTGCGACAAAAAACTGCAAAGATTATATTATGATATTTCCATGGAGTACAAATGTCGAATGCAACTGAATAAAATAAATCACTCATCTAGGTCAATGACAAGAGGATCTTAGCTGGAATACAATAATCAAAATAAAAAAATAATACCCGATAATAGAGAAGCACTGCAAGATCAATGGATGAGGTGTAATATCTTTTGCAATCTACAACAACTCATATGACAACTGCTGCAAGTCTAGAAAGTTTGCCTTGGCAGCTAGACCTCTAGGATATGCCTGGAAATTGTCCCAAATAATGCGCCCTACTGTCTCTCTCAATCCTGGTGACTGACCGACCCTCTGCTGGTATGTTTGGATCCCATATGAATACCCCTGGGAAATGCACCCCCTCTGCTACTGGAAAAATGTGCCCTAGTGATTCCACCATTGGAATCAACTGATATGTGTCTCAAATTGATTGTTCTGGCCTACTGTGAAATGAGTCGAAAGGATTTACCTAGATATGATATGATGATTTCTCGAGAACCCCAAATGTGTCCTCCCCAAGTGCTGCAACCTCACTGGCTAGAAAATGAGCCCCATATGATTTCTCTGTTGGAATCTAACAAAAAACTGGGAAAAATATGTGCCTTGCCTTCCTCTCAACTGGTTCGGGAGAGAATCTCTAGATTCTCCCTAGATGGGGCAAGTTGACTCAATACCTCCTCACAAGTCGTGCCCTCACCCTGAATAAGTGTGCCCTTGCTACTAGAACCTATATAATTGTTGCAGAAGACTGATTGAATACTTGTGTGATCTCCTCAGTGACTAGGGTGTGTCTCTCAACACCAAAATCAACCACTGGTGTATTCCTCTAGGAATCCACTGAGCTACATTTCCTAAGATGCGCCTCTCTCCTCAATGAAAAGTGAAAATCTACATAAGGATGAATTAGGTCGTTGTACCTGCTCTTATAGTTGCATGAAACCCTAATTCATTGTTGACTCTAATTTTAGCTCATTTGTTCTATTTTTAGCTTAGGTTGGCTTAAAAGCACTTTTAGCCACTTTTAACTCAATGTCACTTTCAAATTATAACATCCTTGGATGGAATGACCTCTAGTAACCCTGGATACCCATTTTTGGCCCTGGCTATAGTCTAATGGGGTTGTTTAGACCATTAAGCCTACTCTTCGAAGATCCCCTTTGGAAAGGGACATTACAAGGCACCCTCATTCCTCTTATGTTTTCTTGTTCACCCTTTTGCTGACCCTTTTACCCTTTTACACTTTAGCAACTTTTTAATTTAACTTTAGAAAATTCACTTTATTAATTAATTAACCCCCTTTACTCCAAAAAGTGATTTATTTTGACTTTAAAGAATTTTTGGGTACTGAAAGTCACTTTCTATCCTCTCCACTATCTATATCTCTTCATCTTGGTTCCAATGAGATATTACACCAAAGTACCCCCTTTAGATAAATTAGGAAAATGAAAACCTTAGTGCTATTCATTAAATAATGCTCATTAATACTCCCAAAATTTACGTGAAAAGTTGAAATGATCTGGAACCAAAACTGACTGCACAAGAGTGATCCTGATGATGAAAGATGATGCGAAGACCCATGAAAGAATCATATAACTCCTCCAAACCTCTCAAGCTCACTATTAACCTAAAATTAACCCTATGGTCATGCTGACATAAATCTATAAGGTCATCTACAACTACAGAGTAAGGGAATCCAAAAATGGGAACATTACATGATTTTGACATCCAAAGTTTGAAACAAATTTGATCATTGTTGGTTGAAATTGCACTTTTATTTTATTTTATCAATATTTGAAGTTGATGTTGTTTTAGAAATATTTCCATGTTGCAGATTGGGTACTTTCAGAATTGCAAGGAAATACTTGAATAATATTACAACTCAAATTCCATTATGGGAACCTCAGACTACACTACAATATCATGGTCAAATTGATGTGAATAACCCCCATATATATCATCATTTGTTATGAAATCATATTCTACTAGCAATAAACTGTATGCATATCCTTAAGGGTCTTTCTCCTTAGGTTGTCATTACATGTCATATTTGCAGGTACTATGCTAAAAAAAGATCTAATACAACCCATAACTTGCCTCTTTATAGGAATCTTTCTTGATTTGAAAGAAACACACAAAACCCCAAACTAGGTTATCTTCTTCATCTCCTGAAACAATTATGATTTGGTTATAAAGGAATGTTTTATTTATACTCGTTTATTTTTTGTTCAAGAATAGGTTGGCCCCAACCAAAAGATGAACATAGGTTGGCCCCAAAAAAGGATGAACATGGGTTGGCCTAAGCCTCCTTTATTCTAGTGTCAAGGTTTGATGTTTAGACCTTATCCACCCAAAATATTAATCCAACAATCGAGGTTTGATGTTTATACCTTATCCACCCAAAATATTAATCCAACAATCTGTGTTCCAATACTTATATTTTTCCTACCATTATTGTCTTATTTGAATGTAATCATGGATGACTAATGTGATCGAAAATAGTCACAATTGCATAATTAGAGATGAAAATCCAAAATAAAATCTACCACTAAACACATATCTTTCATTATCTATATACCTTATTCAATTATAATGCTTTGTAATGCATTGAATAAAGGAGTGAATAACGATCTTCTCTAAAACCTTACCATTGTAGTTGTATATTATTTACTTCTTATTTATCTCATCGATCCAAATATGTAATCCAAAAATTAATAGAACCTGGGAATAAACCTCTCAAATACCATTAGATATAAGTGTTGGAAGATTAATTCAATGTGTAATAATATAATGTCTAATCTACAGTGACAACTTTCTTGAGTTGTGGTAGACTAGAGAAAATAAATGTATATTTGTCCCTTTAAAATAAGTCTAATAATGTTGGAAATATTCCCCTCATGTTGCTTCAAGGCTCCTAGAATCAATTCTTTAGAATGAATGCAGAAAAATATGATTTCTTGTTTATTATTGAGGCTTAATACATGCCAAACAATCATATGCTTTCTAGGTTGCTCTTTTGTGCCCACATCAAAACTGCATTTATTTGTATGTAGTTTCATAATCAATGGTTTTGAATATAAAACTAATATTTGGCACAATACCCTTAGATTAATGTGGATTCATTGATCTATTGTAATACCAATATTCCATAGAAATTATTATCCACAATAGACGCTAAAATCCAACCCCTGGAAATACATATCTTAATATAAAAAGTACTATGATAATTCCAAATCATCCATGGAGTAAATGAGAACTCCATATAAGTATTTGTCTATCTTGTCAAGAGTCATCAATAAATCAAAATATATACACAAGAAGTATTAGGGCGCTCTTCTTCAAGAGCCATATCTACTACACCATAGATACTAGGATCAAGTCATAAGGCAATGAGAAACACTGTGAAATTCTAGCAAGTTGATCACGGTATGAAGGTAACATACAAGATGAACACCAACAACCAAGACCAAAAAGAGCATCAACCACATGATCCATCAAGGAGGAACACTATTCTCAACCATCCTCAAACAAAGAAAAATAAGGTTTGTTACCCTTGCAAGTATGGTTTTACCACTCATGTCAATATGAGGGGTAAGAACTAGTTCCTACTTGGAGAAATGTACTCTTAGGAGAAGAGTGCATGAGAAATCCATAGAATCTTTAATATACCCATGATAAACTTCTCCAGGAAATAAGAATACGTGTATATGTATGAATGGTGTATGTCTCATCACATCCAAGTTATAATATCGAAATTCACTTTACAATGAAAGAAAGGGCATAAGACAACAATGCCATACATGGAATGAAATTCTCATAATAGAGAGCTTATTCTTCTACTCTAATGCATTTCAAAATATCATTCTTCCTACTCCTACTTTATATGAGAAAATTTCAAGAGAAAGGTGTAATCATACAACCAATGGATCCACCCAAGCTCTTTGTTTACATGTATAGTCCTTCCCTTTATGTTTGGTAATGAACGAAAATATAGGGATACATCAAGGAGTAAATAAAAAAACAGATGTAATATTCATGGATGTTATCCTAGAAATTGAAAAATCATCATGAAGACATCCCACAAAATCGACATCATGCCCAAGATGGCATGCACTAATAAAATTCTCCTCTATCTAAAGTTGTATAGGACTATAATAAACTTTTTGAGGATATAATACATCATAAAAAAATAGGAACATATTTATTCTTATCCTTAAGAAAGACATTTTCAGACTTATCCACTATAAAATTATATGAACATGATGATGAAATACAAGATGTGTTTTTAGAATTGGAAATTGATTCTTGAATGCACATTATGGCTAGTTGGACCATTATTTAAGGCTGGAAATTCTTGTAGCATGCATCTAATTGTATAATTTGCTGGTCCATACATTTTTTTAGAATACAAAACATTATTTATATCTTTTAAATTACATTAAAATTTACTAAAGTTTGAAGACAATGTTGGTTGGAAAAATTTTGTGCTAAATTGGTCACTAAATTGATTTTTTTTTTAATTATTAACAAGTGAACATTGTTGGAAACATGCTACAATTTTTTTGGGGTTTGCTTCTATTACCCTTTGTTGTTCAAGAGCCTAAAAATCAACACTTCCTTCTCTATATGTGTCATAATTTATGTCGATGACGTACCCACTACTCTGGTACCCAAAAATTTCACATTTTTAGGAAAATTTAGAAATTTGATATTGTTCTTTATTAATCAAGAAATATGCATGACAAACAAGAACTCATGCAATTATCAAGAAACAATAATATATGAAAATTGGATTTCTTATTAATATGCACAATATTAAAAAGACATATAACTCCATATGAACACAACCTAAATATAAAATACAGAGAAACCAAGATCATAAACCTATATTTAAAAGATAATTACACCAACTGGTTGTAGATGTTGGACGTTCCACCCAACCTTAGGCTCTATTGCACATAATATCTCTACAATATGCCACCCCTAAGTTGAGGCTATGAATTCACAAGGTAGGTTGAATGTAGAACACACAACAATCATCGATCAAGATCTTATGGTTTTCTAAAGCACACAACAAATCCTATTTTTCCAGATCTCTTTCCCCCTCAACCTACACAACCCAAAGACATGAACCCCCTTCTATGCAATGTAGTCCCTAAGTCTATTCCACTTCTTTCCAAAGCTCGAGTGTTATTGGTAAGGAAATCTCAATGTTGTAAACTCCAAGGATTCTTAACTGTGGATAGTTCTTTCACAACTTCCGTCATTGCCATGTAAATAGGCATTTATTCCTTAATGGAATAGCCAATAGATACCTACAACCAACTAGAAATGGATCTATACCCGCACAAATTGATTCCATTCCCCAAACCAAGAGCAAGAGTGAACAAGAATGAATGAGGAACAATTCCAAAAATGATTGAGGAATGATTGAGAAACCCCGCAGCAACCAAAAACATGGTTTATATATTTTACATGCAATAATGCACCACGTGGCCTCCCCAAGAAGTTCATGTAACCACTTTTCCCTACTAAATCCAAAACGTGTGAATAAAATGTCTTAGTCCCTTTATCCCCCTCTCTCGTGGAATCGTATCCCCTTATAACTCTATCCCTGTTTGTCATCCACGCCACCATAAATTTTTATTATTATACTCAAAGTATTACATTGCAAGGATCTCCTGCCTTTCAAATTTACAGACACTTCGACCTTTCATCAAATATACAAAAATACATTATTAATCTAGGAACTCAAAACTGGGGTATTACACGATCTCCTAAAAATTCCCAATAACTTCTATCCAAATTAGAATTAAAATTTTGAAAGTGCATGTCATTTAAAATACATTCATGGATTCCCATATCTTTATTAGGTGTAGAAGCAAATAAATTTGAATGTAATTCATCCTCAAATTCTTCAATAGATGTATAACTATGTTTAGAAATTTGAGGCGAATTGTGTTTTACCAATGTTTTTTCTTCATGAATGGAGGAATATGATTCTTCAAGGATGAGAACTTGAGAAGGTTCCTCATTAAACTTCCTCATGTGATTAATATTCAATAGGAACATGAGAGAGTTCCTCTTCAACTTCTTCTTCAAGTGCTTGGTGATTTACTTCATCTTCATGTCCTTCATGATTTTGGTCTTCAATAGAGACTTGTATTTCTTGGTATTCAATGGGGGATGCAATAGATGCATTTCTTTCTTTGGGAGGGCTACTATGGGATGCTCAATAAACATCTAAATTTCCTCATATTCATGATGAGGCTCCCAATTTTTGAGGAATATCCTAAAAAATCTACAAATGTAGTGATTGACCCTATTGATGAAACACCAAGATCATCATGAAACCAATCATTTGCTTGATTTTCAAAATTACATAGAAAATGTATGCATCAAAACATCCTCATGAACAACGTTGAATTCATTCATGACTTTAATGAAATATACAACATAATATAGGGATGAATCATGATACCCATGAAACAACCCAATATCATCAATAAAATATTTATTATATCCTTCATGTGAAGCCCTCATAATGTTTGAACAATTAAGTGGAGCACACATCCAACTCCAAGAATCTATTTTGGATTCCATGGTTCAATTCTTCAATTCTTCAAATTTGAAAATAAAAATATGCAACACATCTTCATAGCTTTTACCAATATGGAGTGGAGTGGAGTTTCCAAGGTGAACATTTGATGTCTTCAAACGTTGCTTGCTTCACCCAACAAGAAACGAGTCTTCAAATATGYAAAGAGAAAAAGGATGCTTGCCTCAATGTAGTTTCCAAGATGAGAATAKATATTCAATATGAATCTCATTCAAAGMTKTAGTTGATATACATATGTCTTCAAGGAAAGGGACATTATTGTTGGCAATGGTACCAAAATGTTACCACACAATRTCATGCCCACAWATGTAAAKTCAAACACCTAGGTGAAGACATGTGAAACTAGGAGGTTGGACACTATTGTAGATTTTAACCTTGTACAATTAATTAATACAAATGGACTCTTAAAAAAATAGAAAAGATGCAATGACACCTACACATTTCACAAAGATTTTACCCTAGTAACCCAAACCGGAAAAACTAGCAACCTGTTTAAAGCTGCACCTCTAATATTTTATTCATCATCTTCTTCATTGTTTACAATACTATATATATATATATATATATATATATATATATATATATATATATATATATATATATATATATATTATCTCATGTCTAATATATTGAGATAGATTAGTAAACAAACCTAATCTCTTAACCAAAAAGAGGAAATAGTTGGCGAAACACATGTGCAAAGAATATAACACATACCCAACATTCTCCCACTTTTTGTTTTCTTTGCATAGGGTGTTACAAGATTACATAGTCAACAATCAAGGGTGTCAATACCCATTGTTTCTCTACACCAAGAGAACTTCTCAGTGCTCACATACTTTTTCAATGAATCCACAACATTCTTCAAAGTGTCCACCTTCATTAGAAACACCTTCTTGTCTTCAACCATGTCTCTCACAAAGTGATACTGAACATCAATATATTTGTCTTTGAATGATAAGTCAGTTTCTTCGCCAGAAAGATTTCACTCTGACTGTCACAATCTATCTTTACAGCTTGTTGTACCAACCCAATACTTGAACACAATGTTTGTAACCATACTGCTTCCTTGCTTGCATGAGCGTGTTTCATGTATTCAACTTCTATAGTTGAGAGTGACATTACAAATTATTTTTCTCATCCAACTGATTGCTCCTCCAAATAGGTTAAACACATACCCACTTGTAGATATTATGCAATCCAGATCTTCAGCCCAGTCTGCATCAACAAACCCATGTATGTCCAACAGTTTGTCCAATCCTAGTCTTCGTTGGTAGCACAATCCATAACTAGTAGTACCACGCAAATACTTGAAAACCCTCTTTTTGTTGCCCACTACTCCTTCCCTATTTTTGACATATACCTGCTCAAAACCACCACTGCATGTGCAATGTCTGGTCTATTAGAAACCATTGCATACATAAAACTGTCAATTGCACTAGCATATGGAACATGGGACATGTCCTCTTCCTCTTCCCATGTCTTGGGACATTGATCCAAAGATAAATTTACGCCTACAGGAATAGGAACTATGGCCAGTTTACATTCTTGCATATTAAACCTCTCCAATATTGTCTTGACATATCTCCTCTGATTTAACTAGAGTTTCATGTTTTCCCGATCTCTCTTAATTTCCATGCCCAAAATGAAATTTGTAGCACCAAAATACTTCATGTCAAATTTAGAGGACAACTAAGTTTTCACATCCTAGATAATATCCTTGTCATTTCCTATCAACAACATATCATCCACATACAAGACCAAATAAATAATATGATCATTGATTCATTTGAAATGCACACATTGATCCACTTTTCTCCTTTTGAATCCAAGTCCCAACATATAAGTATCAAATTTTTGATATCACATCCTTGGTGATTTGTTTAACCATACATGTACTTTTTAAACTTGCATACCAACTCTTTCTTTCCCTTCACAACAAATCTTTCTAGTTTCTTCATGTAGATTTCTTCTTTTAGATCCCCGTGTAGGAATGTTTTCTTCAAATCCATCTATTCTACTTCAAAATCAAAAGAAAAAACAAAAGATAAAAGAAATCTAATAGAATTTATCTTGGCAACAAGAGAAAAAATTTCACCAAATTCAATTCCCTCTACATGTGAATAACATTTTGCTACTAACCAAGCTTTGTATTTCTCCACTTTACCTTCTACATTCAACTTCTTCTTAAAAACCGATTTGATTCCAATGGGATTTCTTCTAGAAAAAAATCCACTAGATCCTAGGCCTCATTATTGTCCAAGGCTGTCATTTCTTCAACCATGGATTTTTCCCATATTTTTCCATCCTTTGAATCCACTGCCTCCCTAACAATTCTAGGATCATCATGAGTAATAGACAAAGAAAAATTTGAATTGAAATCTGGCTGTGTATACCTTTCTAGTTTCTTTTTTTCTCGAATTGTTCTCCTCAATACTAGAGTATGATGATCTTCTTCTTCTTATTCATGTTCTTTTGTAGAGTCTGATTCATTATCCTTCAACTTAAACTCTATTTTTGTTGGTTCTTCCTCCCTTGGTATGACTTCCTATTTGACAACATCTTTTATTTATCTAAATATCACATCTCGTCTATACGCTCCTTTCTTAGTTTACAAGTTCCAAAGATTATAACCTTTCATACCATATTTATGCTCAATAAATATACACTTTTGAGCCTTTTTATCTAGCTTACTCTTGTTTTCCTTTGGAACGTGAACATAGGAATCATAACCAAATACCATGAGATGTGTTAGAGAGGGTTTCTTACTAGTCCATACCTCATGTGGAGTCTTGTCATCCAACGTTGATGAAGGTGATAAATTGACCAAGTAACATGCATTACCCATTGTCTTTGCCTAGAATTTCTATCCTAACCTGACACTATTGAGCATGCTCCTTGATTTTTCCATAAGCATCGTGTTCATCCTATCTACAAATCCATTTTGTTGAGGTGTGTATGGAATAGTCTTTTTCCTTTCTATATCACAGTTACATAATTCTTCAAATTAATTTCCACAAAATTATCCACCATTATCCATCCTCAGCACCTTAATTCTCTACTCTGTATGATTCTCTATAAGAGCCTTAAAAGAGTTGAATTAATCAAAGACTTCAAATTTCTAAGAAAATAAATCTATGTATTCCTTGAAAAGTCATCTATAAATGATACATAGTACATATATTTTCCCAGTGAAGGAACTGACATAGGTCCAAACACATCACTATGCACCAAGTGTAAAATTCCCTCTACCCTCATTGCACCAGAGGGAAATCTTACTCTATTTTGCTTTCCATAGATGTAATTTTCTTAGAAATCAAAATCTAGAGAGAATTTAGACATACCTTCAATCATACCTTTACTGTGTAGTACTCAAAGGGCCTTCTCTCTAATATGTCCCAGTCTTTGATGCCACATCATAGTCTTTTCTCCAAAGAATGTAGGAGGTTTTTCTTCTTCAGCTCCAATCTTAGAAACAACATAAATTTTGCACCTATCACTAATAGTGATTCCTAGTAGCTTATACAGGTTTCCAATACAAATTCCCTTTAGCAACACCATTTCCCCTCGAACCATCCTACAGGTTTATTTCTCAAACACTTTTTTTACCCATGCATCATCCATTTTTATTATAGAAATCAAATTTTTGGCCAACCTTGGGATGTGCAAAATACTAGAGAGTGTTCTAATCCTTTCATCCATGAGCTTCAACTTGAATTTTCCTTGTCCTGTGATCTTGGTTGTTGAATCATCACCTAGGAAAACATCACCTCCATCATACCTTTCATATTCACAAAACCACTTGCTGTGAAGAGTCATATGAAATGATGCACCTAAGTTGACCAACCACGCCTCATGATCTGTATGTGTGCTTGAAGAAGATAAGTACACTTCTCCTCCTTTATCTGCATCTAGGTTTCTTCTTCTATAGAAGGGGCATCATAAGATACCTTCCCTCTCTAAACACTTTTGGATCTACATTGTTTCTTGTAGTGTCCTTCTTTTCCACATCTCTAGCATATCTTTACAAGTTTTCTGGGAGATTTATATCTTACCCTAGATTTATATCTCCCACTTGAGGACTTCGATTTATTTCTTTCCTAGGAGCATCATCTTACAACTAAGGCATCTATGCTCTATATTTCTATATTTTTCTTCGTCATCTCCTACAACAACAAGGATGAGACCACACCATCGGAAGTTAAAGTAGAT
>JZKD02S1246801.1:29742-40501 GCA_000966675.3 Picea glauca
ATCAGGGACGTAACCATCTGTATAACAAAGCACTTCATCGATGGAGCATGCGCTCTCCCTATCAGTGGTGAGAGATGGTTTAGAAAGGGAAAACTACCAGCTGAAGTGTGTAATCAGTATTTGGTGGTAGAACATCAAAACCCTAATTGGATCTAGGGCATCCCGATCCTCTGGTTGAAATAAGAATGGAGGGGCATCATGTCTGCCATACAAAGATATATCACGAGAGAAGGTAGGTTTTCAATTGTGCACTATTATCGCATTAGATTCCTCACGCACTTAAATGGAGACAAATAAATGAACCTCCCCTTATACCTACTTAAAAGCCTAACTAAAATTTCTAAGAGAATCCAGAATTACCCAGAAGTTGCTCACATAAGCCATTATCATCAGGGGTTTATTAAAATATTGGTTCTTTTTGCTCTCAACAAATTGGGTATGCCTTAGACAGATTTTCTAGTTTCTTTAGGATTACAGGAAGAACAAGAAACTAATCAACAACTAGAAGGTCATCAGGCCGAGGTTTCCCAAGCAGCTAGGGTTTCTCCTGAACCTATGAATTCATCCAAAACCAACCGGTGAGCTAAATATAATACCTTACCAAAGGAGGAAAATTCTTGAAGGAAATTGAGATCCTCTACATGTTTCTTCTCACCTAAAAAATCCATACCATAGAGCTCCCATTGTAACAAGGTTGATCATAGACATGAGCCAAAAAATTAGCCACAAAGGAATCACTGTGAAGCTAATAAATGCTCTGATACTATTAGATCTTAGCTGCACCTCGTCCTTCTATTCATCATACAAGCCCATTCATCTGTCAACCTAGTTTTTAGTTAGTTTTTTTTCATGATGTGTTGAGTCATTTATGATTGTTTTTGTCATCCCTTATTTTTGTTTTATTAGTTCTTTTCTCTTTATGAGTTCAATTCAAGTCTATATTTGAATGAATAATTCCTATCAACATGGCTATATTACTATTGGACCATAAGAGGGATATCTTAATCTTATAAGTGCAAAAAGGCGTTGATTGCAAGAATGCCATCATTCTTTCAATCAACAAAAAAAGGCTATTTTATGAGTTTTATTGTTTAAAAAATATTTAAAAGTTTAAATAAAAGCACGTTGAAACCCAGATCACACTCACAGCTTCCTTGTACCCTTGATATCGTGTGAATTTGTACCTTACTCATCCATCATTGCAGGTTTTGTGCTAGATCATGCGCATTGTGCCTTGAGAAATTATCATTACAGGTCTTGCGAAATTATCATTACAGGTTTTGTGCAGTTATTATTATAGGTTGTGAGTGAACTTGAAGCAATGCATACTCTTAACCACCATTATCAGAAGAGGAAGCTAAAGAAAAATGGTATCACCCCGAGAACACTGGTAGTTAAACAGGGTAGAGCTAACCGAGCTTAAATTGTCCAAGGCTATACCTAAGATCAGAGATATTTTTATCAGGGGAAAATGGTTTGAATTCATATCTACCTTCAAAGGACATCACAAAGAAATTACCCTAATCTTCACACAGAACGTTGATGGTTTTCAGACTAAGATCGGGGACATAACAATCCATATAACAAAGAACTTCATTGTTGGGGAATGCACTCTCCCTATCAGTGGTGAGAGATGGTTTAAAAAGGGGAAACTACCAGTTGAAGTGTGTAATCAGTTTCAGGTGGCAGAACATCAAAACCTTGATTGGATCCAGGGCATCCTGATCCTCTAGTTGAAATAAGAATGGAGGGGCATCATGTTTTCCATACAAATATATATAACAAGAGAAGGTAGGTTTTCAATTATGCACTGTTATCACATTAGATTCATCATGCACTTAAATGGAGACAAAGAAAAGAACCTCCCCTTATACCTACTTAAAATTCTAACTAAATTTTCCAAGAGAACCCAAAATTACCCAGAAGATGCTCACATAAGCCATTATAATCAAGGGTTTATTAAAATATTGGTTCCTTTTTCTCTCAAAAAATTGAGTATGCCTTAGATAGATTTTCTAGTTTCTTTAGGGTTACAGGAAGAACAAGAATCTAATCAACAACCAGAAGGACATTAGGCTAAGGTTTCCCAAGCAGCTAGGGTTTCTCCTGAACCTGTGAATTCATCCAAAGCCACCCAGTGAGCCAAATATAATACCTTACCAAAGGAGGAAATTCCTCGAAGGAAATTGAAATCCTCTACATGTAAATAGAGGAAAAAATAAAGTGGTAAGTTATATGTCAGAAGTTATATCAGAAAGGTAGAAAAACATGCTATCCCAACAATCCAATTGTCTCTTGGAAATATTGAGGATAAACCTATGAAAATTGTTGTGAAAGAAGACAAAACTCCCAAATTAAAAACAAGAAAACAAAGAAGGAATAAAAAGGCCAATCCTTATATTGTTGCAGCTAAATTTGTGTCATTAAACACCCAAATTGAAGATCCCCTATGGAAAAATAGAGAAAAAAGAGAAAGAGGAGCCAGGTCCCATAAATTCCAAGCAAACCCAATATAAATACCAGGCTCACCAACCAGTTGAGGTTGAATTGTTAGGGACCTAACCTACCTAACCCCTCAAGTGGGTAGAATAATATATTTCCATGTAATAAAGGTCAATATTAATAAGGCCTATCAATAAGGAGGAATAAGTCAATTGTAAGAAGACCTAATAGAAGCTTTCGCTTCTAGAAGGATCTTCCTCTAGATTGTTCTTTTGGATAGATTTAGTATAAACAAGAGTAGAGGGTATGCAAAGTTTTGTCTTGGATATTATTGTAATAGAGCGTTGCTCTGTTGGAGGTTGTGCCCTCGAAGAGGCAAGTGAACATTGTTATATTTAATCAAGGTGCTCTTTCTGGTGTTGTTTTGGAATTATTATGGTATTGTTCTGGCATTGTTCTAGTTATATCTTGTTGTTCTGCCACTTCTAGCTAAAATATTTCTATTTTTCATACTATTTTATAACTGGAATACTGCAAGTGGTATTAAAGCAATTTCCTCAGCATAAAATTGTGGGTTGATTTTTTTCAGGGTAGAGATGTATTATGACATCTTAAAGCTACAAATATTTGTCCTTACACAAATAAACCCGTGCCCAAGGAGTCATACACGCAAAAAATACAAGTGGTTCCTAAGCGCACATCTGTTGGCCACCCTTGTAACCCCTATTGGTACCCCTTAAAGTGGTAGGGCATTAGAAAGCACCTGTATATGGATCAGCCTAGATATCCTACAACCCTCCATAGATAAATTTATTAGTCTCTTGACTTCTATAGTGCCATCAAGAACAACACTCGGGAAGATACTCTCTAGTACCTGGGTAGTCGAGTAGTATGGCTAAGGAAACGATCTAGCCTCCTTAGTTGGTGCCCTAAGATATTGGGTCGTGTACTACTGTTGGACCCTTCACATATATCAGATAGTTATAGCACAGGGAAAAACCTTGTCTATAGAAACCTTGAATACCCTAACCCTTGGGACAGATGAAAAAAAGGAATAGACAAGATCTATTGCTGCACAACTGTGCCTTCCACATTCTAGTTGTGAAATTACTACACATTTATTCCTATTAAGTATTTTGGCATTTCGTCATTGTAGTCTTATTTAGGACGGAGCATATCTCCGCAGGAGTAATATATAAAAAAAAAAACAGTATAGTGGTCCCATCGGAACACTTATTTGGGACCTATCCCATTGGATTCCCCTTTTCTCCCTGATCACAATCTTACCTTTCATTTAAAAAAGAAAAATTCCAGTGGACTTGAACCCTTCTCAACTTCCCTATTTTTCCACCTATTCCATTATATTTCCCTTATCACCCTAATCGTCATGGTACCTATCACTTAGAAGTCCTTTTTATGGTCCCACCTCCCATTTTTCCTTACCCACACTTCACCTCTCCAAATGGCCACCACTCGCACTCAAGACCTGCAAGCTTCCATCAATCAAGCGACATCTAAAATTTCCTCTACCAATTCCCAGGTTCTCATGGCCTGCCCTCAGAATTGGTTTGAAGCTAATAAATGTGTTAAAGAATCCCAACAAGTTGTTTTTTCCCAAAACAAAAAAACCTCTTTTTTTTCCTTTCCCTCGACCCACTAATCCTAACCCCCCTGTCACTCCCCTCAAGGTCCAAAAATTAACTAGGGATGAAATGGTTGAACGCCAACTAAAAGGTATTTTCTATAATTGTGATGAAAAATATTTTTTGGGGCACAAGTGTAAGGAACAAAAAAATTTTATGGCCATTTCTGAAGATGTTCCTGAAGGAAAAATATTTTTCGAGGCACAAGTGTAAGGAACAAAAAATATTTATGGCCATTTTTGAAGATGTTTATGAAGAAGATGTGACAGTTCCACTTGTTGAAGAACCCTCCTTTCCCAATGCTACCCTGGAGTCCACTGACCCACCTGAAGTTGAACCACTCATTTCCTTCCATGACCTCACTGGCTTCTCTTCTCCACAAACCCTCAAGATGGTTGGATATATTAAGAATAGGAAGGTCATCATCCTTGTTGACAGTGGTAGCACCCACGATTTTATTCATCGTCACATTTCCCAGGAAAGAGATTGTTATATTCGTGATGTCAATAATTTTCAAATCATGATAGCCAATGGTGGGTCCATGAAATGTGGTGGGCATTGTGAAAATGTAGGTCTTCAAATTGGACATTACCACTGTAAATCTCATATGTTTTCCATTGAAATGGGCAGGTGTGACATTGTGCTAGGTGTTGAATGGTTATGCACTTTGGGTCCCATTCTTATGGATTTTAAGGAATTAACCATGCAATTCCAACAAGAGGGACAAAGGTATCACTTCCAAGGTCTCACGGCTGGTTCTCCTGAGATCATCAGTTCTCATCACATGGAAAAACTCCTCAAGAAAGTCCACTCCAGTATTATTGCTCAACTCCATTCTATTCATGCGGTTGAGACGCCATCTGTGCATCCTAACCTCCAAGCTATTCTCTCCAAAAACCAAGTTGTTTTTTCCACTCCTTAGGGAATTCCACCTTCTCGTGGTGTTGATGATCATTCCATACCCCTTGTTCTTGGTAGTATTCCTCCAAGTGTTCTCCCTTATCATCATCCCTTTTCCCAAAATAATGAAATTGAGAAAATCGTGAAGGAATTGCTCCAAGCAAGTGTTATTCGCCCCAGTACCAACCCTTATTCTTCTCCTGTGGTCATGGTACTTAAGAAAGAAGGTACTTGGCACATGTGTCCTGACTTTCATTCCCTCAATAAACTTACCATCAAGGAAAATTTTCCCATTCCTCTCATTGTTGATCTCTTGGATGAGTTGAGTGGTGCCCAATATTTCACCAAACTTGATCTGAGTTCTGGCTACCACCAAATCTATATGCAAGACGCTGACATCCCCAAGACTTCTTTTTGAACTCATAAGGGTCACTATGAGTTCTTGGTCATGCCCTTTGGCCTATGTAATGCCCCCTCCACCATCTAAAGCCTCGTGAATCATGTATTCCATCCTTTTTTTCATCATTTTGTCTTAGTTTTCTTTGATGATATTCTCATCTACAGTAAAAATTGGTAATCCCATCTTTCCCATGTGGATCAAGTTCTTCATCTACTCTCTCAACATCAAATTTTCCTCAAACACTCTAAATGTGCCTTTGGCACCTCAGAATTCGAGTACTTGGGTCGTATTGTTGGTAAGGCTGGTGTCCAGGTGGATCCTAAAAATATTGAAGCCATGCGTGATTGGCCTCACCCCAAGACTATCAAAATATTGCGTGGTTTTTTGGGTTTAACATGATATTATCGCAAGTTTGTTTAGAATTATGGAAATATTGTGGGGCCTCTCACTGCTCTACTTAAAAATAATTCTTTCACTTGAACTATCACAACTAATCATTCCTTTCAAGAATTGAAGGCGACTATGTGCACTATTCTGGTCTTGGCCCTTCCTAATTTCACAAAGACCTTTGTTCTAGAATCTGATGCCTCCGAGAGAGGAATTGGAGCAGTCCTTATGCAAGTGGGAAGACCTTTGGTCTTTACCAACAAACAATTTTCAGACCTCCATTTGGGCTAATAAATCTATGAAAAGTAAATGTTGGTTGTTCTGCATGAAGTGGATCTATGGCACCCTTATCTCTTGGGGAAATTCTTACAAATTAAGACATATCATCAAAGGCTCAAATATTTTCTGGAGCAACGACCTTCCTCTCCAAAGAAAAAAAAATTTGTCACTAAGCTCTTTAGATATGATTATGATATCATTTACAAGAAAGGAAAAGAAAATGAGGTTGTTGAAGCTTTTTCTCAAAAATATGAAGATGAAGGGTCCCTTTTCTCCCTGTCCTTCATTGTAGCAAATTGGCTCCAATCTGTTCGCCAAGAATGGCTACAAGATCCTAAAATTTTGCGTCTGATCCAACAATTGCAAGACAATTCTCTAGTTTCCCTAGGTTACTTTTGGAACAATGATGAGCTTTGCTACAAAGGTCATTTTTATTTAAGTAAACAGTCACAACTTAAATCTATGGTTCTTTATGATCTTATTGCTACTCCCACAGCTGGGCACTCAGGGTTTACCAAAACCTATGATAGGGTCAAATGTTATTTTTTTCTAGGATGGTATGAAAAAGGATGTTCGCACTTTTGTGGCAGAATGTGATGTTTGTCAACGTAACAAGGGAGAAACAAGAAAATCCCCTGGCACACTCCAATCACTTCCAATTCCACCCACTATTTGGAGGGACATACTTATGGATTTCATTGTGGGATTACCTAAATCAAGCAATAAGTCATTCATCATGGTGGTAGTTGAACGTCTTTCCAAGTATGCTCATTTCTGTGCTCTTAAACATCCATTTACTGCATCCATTGTGGCTCAAATTTTCATGGATCATGTCTTCAAGCTTCATGGGATGCCTCATTCTATTTTTTCTTATTGAGACCCCACTTTCACCAGCAATGTTTGGAAAGAATTTCTTAGGCTACAGGGAACCCAATTGCATCTCAACACCGCCTATCATCCCCAGATTGATGGTCAAACTGAAGTTGTCAAAAAGTGTTTGGAGATTTATTTGAGGTGTTTTTCCTCTGTAAGACAAAATCAATGGGCTCAATGGAAGGGATGATTTTAAGGATGGAAATTTATATTAAAATGTAGAAACATGGCATAATATTAATAGTCCTTAATATGCAAAATGTGAAATGTCTGGCTATAGTTTTGTAAAAATATTCAAACTTCTAAGGATTTTATATAGTTTCTATAAAATTTTGGCAATTTTTTAGGTAAAATAATTTTATTCTATAAAATTTGGGCGAATAATTTTTAGAAAAAATTGAAATTAGTGAATCTTATTTTGGGAAAAACCATGGAAAAATAGCCCATTTGCGAAATTTATCCCCTAAAATCATCTATGCTCAATGGTTACCATTATTTGAATGGTGTTACAACACTTCTTACCATACAGCTACTCACATGACTCCTTTTGAAGCAGTATATGGAAAAAATCCACCTTCCGTTCTCCCCTACATTCCAGGTGTCTCAAAGGTTCGGGAGGTTGACCAAACACTTACAGTTCGAGAATCTATTCTCCGTACCCTAAAAGAGAATTTGGTCATGGATTAGAATCACATGAAGCAACAAGTTGATCAAGGCCTCTTAGAACATCAATGTGTTGAAGGCAACCAGGTATTTCTTCATATGCAAACTTATAAACAAACTTCACTCAAGGATGAACATTGTCAGAAACTAGCACCCAAATTTTTTGGTCCTTATACAGTTCTCAAGCACGTGGGATAGGTGGTCTATCAGTTAGCTTTGCCTAGTTCTTCTAAGCTTCATCTTGTTTTTCATGTCTCCTACTTAAAGAAGGTAATTGGAACTAAGTTCCAAACTCAAACCAACGTTCCTGAGTTGGATGAAGAAGGATCCATATAGTTGCATCCACAAGCATTTTTGGACCAGCATGAGCATCGTCTTCATCAACGCACCATCAAGAGAGTTTTAGTACAGTGGAAAGATACAACTCTAGTCGATGCCACCTGGGAGCCAAATAGCATTCTGCAACAATTTCCTCATCTCAAGCCTTGAGGACAAGGCTGATTTTAAGGGGGAGGGCATGTTAGGGACCTAACCTACCTAACCCCTCAAGTGGTAGAATAATATATTTCCATGTAATAAATTTCAATATTAATGAGGCCTAACAATAAGGAGGAATAAGTCAATTGTAATAAGACCTAATAAAACCTTCGGCTTCTAGAAGGATCTTCCTCTAGATTTTTCTTTTGGATAGATATATTTAGTATAAATAAGAGTAGAGAGTATGAGAAGTTTTTTCTTGGATATTATTGTAATAGAGTACTTTTCTGTTGGAGGTTTCCCCCTCGAAGTGGCAAGTTAACATTGCTATGTTTAATCAAGGTGCTCTTTCTGGTGTTATTTTGGTATTATTTTGGTATTGTTCTGGTTATATCTTGTTGTTATGCCACTTCTAGCTAAAATATTTTGTTCTGCATACTATTTTATAACTGGAATACTACATGAACTCCAAGGCATTGTTTGATCAATCCTTAAAGGAGAAAAATCCCATAGTGATTGAATATCAGGATATTGATGAAGACCTCTCTAAAGTTTCTAACATGGAGGAGATGGCCATACACACATTGAAGGGGATGATAGGGGAAAAGATCAGGCATAAGTGAAGCAAGGGAGAGACCTTAGGTGCCAGATTTGTTGTTGTCAGAACATAGTACATTGTTGATCCACAACCATAGAAATATTTGGTGGACATTAGTCCAAAACCTGAGTAGGATTTTGAAGACACGAGTCCAGAAAAAGAATGTGACCTTGAGAAGGTTTTAGAGAAGGTCAAAACATAAGAAAAGGGGAAAAGGTTGATGGTGCATGAACTAGTGAAAGGAACCATTGATGAAAAAACTAATAAGAAACCCAGGTATGAAATGATACCAAGGAATACCATGTTATCCGTTGATCTAAATAGGTCTGTTGAGGAAGAGAATGAAATAAAAAAGGAGAGCATAGTAAAGATAGAGATAAATCCAAAAAAGGCTCTATCTCTCAATCAATAGAGTATCAAGAAAAAAAATGATAGTATGAGGATGTAGATTCAAGATCTGCAGAAACAAAACCAGGATCTTGAACTGCAACACACAAAGCTACAAAAAAATATTAAAAGTTGTAGAAGAAACACTAGAAAACCTGCATGTTCCTGAAGGAGATTATTTGAATGTCTACTACTATCAAAAAACAAAAGAATTCAAATCTTGTTCCATCTTGGTCCACTTGTATTCAAGGTTCGTCCCCAGTTATTGGCATGCATGGGCATTGATGCAAAGTCAACGACCAGTTACAACTTATGAATACTCTTACTATGCAACTCTTTCACTTTAGTTATCAACAATAGCTCCAGTTACATTGATAGAATATTTTTTGGTTTAGTTAGAGATGCTCCTTCCACTTGTAATAAATTACTTCTTTTGATAAGAACAATGTTTTTTATTAAGGTTGAAGTGATGGGGAGTTATCCCTGTGAACTGGAACTTGAATTCAACTTCACTTAGTTTAAACCAATGTTCAGAAATTGCAACTAAGACTAAATACGTGAAGTTATATCTACATGATCTAAATGTAATGTGAAGTGGAACTCTAGATTTAGATCTAATAGAGGTATTAGAACACTCTCTTGACAAGGATAAATACATTAATCTATGAATGTAAAGGGGTTCATTTTTTTTGGAAAGGTTCAACTTTTTTGGTATCAAGCATCAAGATTTTGACTGACCTTTGAAGTGTAAAACTGCCAAGTTTTCCACATGGTGAATATAATTTCTGGTGACATATTGTTTCTTCTCAAATCTTGTTTGTCTTATTATCTTATTTGAATGCAAGTGAAATTAATGCAATGAATTGTTTCTTTTCCTTTCATCTATTGTCTCAATGAACTATTTATTGTCATGCAACCTGATTTCAACTATTATTTCAGTAAATTGTTTATTTCCATACAACCTGTTTGGAGAATTTGTGTTCAGCTGTATGTTTTGGATCTAAAATATTATTTCAAGTCTGAAATTTCATACATTAGGTGACAAAATGTATGCTTGCTAGTATTTTCTCTGTTTTATCTTCATATATTTATCTTCTTACTAGAATGCATGACACCCGCTAAGGTAAACCTTGTAGTTGATGTTGTTGAATAGCCCAACAAGATATATTTCCTTGGGAGCCCATGCATCAGCTGACCATTAAACAAATCAATCAAACCTATAAAAAATGAATCATTCCAACAAGTGAGGTGGCCTAGCTCTACCCTTAGCAGTCAGGTGTAGACCTTAGGACCAACATATACCAAATGTATATTTTAACCTTGTACAATTAATTATTGTAAACAAATTCTTAATAAAAATAGAAAAGATATAATGGCACACACACACACACATTACACATAGATTTTATCCTGGAAACCCAAACCGGGAAAACTAACAACCTGTTTAGAGTTGCACCTCTAATATTTTATTCAACATATTCTTCATTATTTACAATACAATATATATATACTATCCCACAACATCCAAAACCACTAATCCATTGACCCAGATTAGTCAACAACCCTAACTCCTTAACCAAAATTAGAAAATCGTTGACAAAAACCATCCGTTGAAAAACCACTAAAAATAGACGTAAAGTATATAATAGATACCCAACAATTGTCACCTCACCAACTCTCCTATTCACATTAGACAAAGGAAATACCTAA
>JZKD02S1246801.1:47856-74738 GCA_000966675.3 Picea glauca
AAAGTATTTGAGAATTTAGAATCAGTTTATGATGTTGCAGTTCTTCTTCAACAAGGCCAATAGGGATGATTTCTCTTTTCAAAAATAAAAATATAAAAATAATACCAAAAAGAAGGAAATTTGATGTGATCATCCTCTTATTAGATAGAATTATTTGTCATCTTCATCCAACATTTTACACAATGAAAAACAAAGGTCATATGCCCGAGATATCACCATCCCGCCCCCTTCCATTTTTGTAATTTTGACTAAGTGTTATTTTTATTACTCTACCCCCACATTACTTAGCTTACTCTCTATACTTATTCATTTTTCTTATTCCCCACCCCCCATACTTAGTCATTTTCCTTCTTTCTGTAGTCTCCATACTTAGTCATTTTCCTTACTCTACATATTCCATTTTTACTACTCTCTATACTCCATATTTAGTCATTTTGCATGAATCTGGATGTGGGAGACCCCCCTTCACCTATCCCTTGACCTCCCATAACTTGCAACTTGCATTTCCGCAATCCTTAAATTACACTTGCATTTATGCAATCCTCATTCATATTGTACCTACATGGCTTAGTTAATTTTATTGAGTTTACTCAATTTTTATTTTTACACTTAGTTTATTTCTGAACTTTTTGAATGTCGAATGTGGGATCCTACATTACGACTTTTCTACATAACTTAACCCTGAAATGTGAATTCCCACAATTTCCCAATACTTAGTCCATTTAATAAGTCTTACCAAACCGCATATCCCTACCTCCACATTTCTTTATTTCTACGCAATCCTATTTTATTTTATTTTATCTCATTTCTTGTCCTAAGTTTATTCCCTCCATTTTCTTCGGAACACCTCCCAATGACATGTGGCAGTGAAATGGACCTATCTTTGGGTGACACTTGGAAGGTATGGGTTGGACATAGATGACTTGGCAATGACTTGACATGATGATTGGGTTATGAGTTGGTGATCAAAAGTTACACCGTGCACAAGCAATACAGGATTCCATGTCTCTCTTTGCTTCACACACAAATAATATGGGGATGTAATTTATTTATAAATATGTTATGAGTACCCTCCCACAATGAATGTGGGATAAATAAGGCGGATTTGTAAATCAAGGGCCAAGACTCATGTGGAGAATAGGTCAATGATTATTGAGTGCCTATCTTTCAAAGGCCATAATTGGAGTTCCTAATGTCCAAATTGAGCAAATGAGAACTCGTTGGAAATATAAAGACATGAAGAACACTTTGGAATTGGTTTCCATGTCTAAAATGATAGTTATAATTCCCTAAAAATCAAAATACATTCATGATTATTTATATCTTGGTAACAAATTAGTTTCTGAAAAAATGGTTTCTTAAAAGGAATTTATGAATGTCTAAAGTGTGACCTAGCTGAGGGACGACTATCAAAGTTCATATTTACCAAAGAGATTTTAATTCATTGCACAAAAGGGAGAAAACCATAACCGTAAAGTAGTTCCAAGATTATGAAAACAATTATTGCATTCAGGGGTGGCAAGTTTTATTGCATTCAGGGGTGGCAAGTTTTTTCCTTTCCAAGATTTTGTGAATTATCCTGCTTAACGTTTTCCCTGATATTTCCTTCTGCTTGAGTTTTTCCATAATGTTTTCCATGTATGCTTGGAAACAAGAAGAATTGGGTCTGATTATCCCTTTCACCAAATTATTCCAGTTATTTTTCATGATATTCCAGATCTAGAGGGGAAAAATACCTACTTGTAAAAAGAAAATGTTGTTTAATTCAATTTATCTAATTGACATAGAGAACTTGTTGATGATGTTCTGGCCCTCTTGTTTCAGACATTGTTAAAATTACTGCATTTAGGTTATTATTATTAATTTATCCCTCAAAAAACTATTCAAGTGTCAAGTTGTTTTTATGAATATGTGTGGTAGATGTATCAATAGATTCTTGAGAAGATGATGCCTTGCAAAATTATTTGATATTACTGTAGAAGTCATGTAAAGTTCTTTGATAACCTGTCGATTTTATTTTTATTTCATATTGCAAAGTCGTAGTTGATTCCGGATTCACATTATTTTAAGAGGAAGGAAAAATCTTTGTTGAGAGCGAACCATGCAGATAAAATCTTTTTTAGTTATATTTACTTCCTTTTATTTCATGAATAAGAAGATGTGCTTAATAAGTAAATATGCTAAATGAGAGATTTGCTAGAGGATTTGTTGGGGTTGTGTTGTTTAGCACTCACCCATTGCATGTCTCTAAGTCCATAAGAAGAAACTTCCACAAATATCAAGAGAGGAGAACCGACTCTATAAAAACAAGGAGAGTCTTTCTTGTTCCCCACAAGATTTTCTCTCAATGTTGGTCATTTTTCCTTCACTAAAAAAGTGGTCAACAAGTTGCAACACTCACACACACACAGACACACACACATATATATGATATTGCACTATTTTTTTAAAATTTTCCATGTCAACTCTATGTTAAGCACTAAATGAATTACACATCTCTCGAGGATTTACAAAGAACTTATTGATGAAATACTATTTTTTTTCCTTTCAATTACTTTATATATGTATGTATGTATAATGTTGATATAAAAATATTTTAGGTAAGGTGGACATTCAAGTATTTTATTTATGGACATTGAAATGTTTTTCTTGTTATTAATATTTTTTAATTGCCATGTGTTAACTCTATGTTGAGTATGGAGGGAATTATGCATCTTCCTCATAATGGGCTGCAACAAATTCTTTTCCACATAATAAAAATATTCTTTCAATTATTAAAATAAAATTTATATATAAATTAAAAATATATATAAAAAAATTAAAATATATAATGTATATATTTATAAGATGTAATATTTATATAAAATAATTATTATAATAAATTACTGAAATTATAAGTAATGTGTTATTTATAAGTATTTTACATTAATTATTTTAAATTGATAACAATAATAATATGATTTTAAGGTCATGACCAGGTCAGAAACCAAATTGGTGTATGAGACCCCCTTGTTTGTGGGACAAGGGATCCCCTCTGCACAACGATTTGACTGCTAAAGTATACAGAGGTGTACATACCCTACCCCCGCTGGATTTGAACCTATGAGTGGACCGCATAAACTATTGGGGAAAATCCAAAAGATTGTTATTTTTACCTTAGGAAGATACTTAGCACGAGGAGATATTTTGAGTAGGTTCATAATCCAAATTTACTTAAGGGGGGCACCCAACTTGAGGATGTTGTAGTAGTTTTATTCTTATCATCGCATCTTTTTTCCAATTATATCTTGGTCAGTTGGAGCGCATATCATGTGGATGCGTTTTCATCTATTATTATTCTCTTTAGTTTCAAAATTTGGCCAAGGATGAAACTTCATTGGAGACTTATTTTCAACAATCAAAGCACTTGATTTTAGCTATGAGGGTGCCTATTGTATTTTTTCTATACTTATCCTCATCTTATCCAATTTCAGTTTTATTTTGTGTAATGGTGTATGTTGCAAATGTGAATAGAATGAGATATTTTTAGAGTTTTATTTGAGCACTATGCTATTTTAAGCCAAGAAGGGTGTTGTTCTTGGATGTTTTCCAGTGATATTTTTAGCACAACCATAATGTCTGTTTTTAAAGATTCATGTCACATATTTTCATGTTTTTTCCCTCTTATTTTTAGCCAAAATTGTACGTTTTTCTTGGTAATTTTTTGGGGCATGTTTTGGTGGCTATTCTTAGTAGTTTTAAGTTATGTATTTGAATATGGTGATGTGCCATCCTATTAGATATTCATGGATGATATTTAATTACTTTTATGGGATATTCTTTATCATATTCACTTTTCTATTTGAAGCTAGACATGTGCATCACTTGAGGATTCTTGTGCCTTTTCGAGACATATATTATTTGATTGGACTCTTGCTTCGGTGAGATATCTTAGGAACTTTATCTAGGTTGATTTTATTGTCGTTGGGCAAGGATAAAACCACCCACAACTAAAAATCTAGGTGGTTACCTTGTAGACAATTTTATCTTGTTTTTATGGTTTTTGGAGGTGGCTTTGTATGGCACCTATTAACCCCTAGATTGCATGCACAATTGGAGGGTTAAGTTCTACCATGATTTCATCATGTTGGTTCATTCATAGGTTCATTTGGGGTTTCACATTGATCAAATCTTACTACACAAGGAGTTTCATCAGGGTCTAAGAATTGGTTATTTTTAGTATTTCTAATACTTTATAGGAGCTACAGTTTTGGGGATTGCATTTCAAAGTTAGTTACATATTCTTGGTCCTTGCGAGATCACAATCTTGATGGGATTTGTTTTTATGACATGAAAGGTGTTTCATGAAACTTCTAATTTTTAACATTTAGGATTGCATGCCTTGCATGTCAAATCAAAGAATATATTTGGGTTCCTTGCAAGTAGACGAGTCTAATGAGATTATTTTCATTGGCATGCAAGACACTATTATTTTTAGTAATGTCTATTTCTAGACATGTTATATTTAGCAAGCATCACCTTAGAAATTATCTTCATGTTCCAAGTTTCCTATTTTTTAGAAGATGAGCACTACTATTTTGGCATGCCTATTTTTAGAAGGTGATCTATATTTGGTAGGTGCATTAGTAGTGTCATGGTTTTGGTACATTGTGTTGGACTTGTGGTTGAGTTATGAAATGGATAGAGGATGCATGGTTTGATCATCAAAAAGTAGAGATTGCATTATATTGAGACACATGGAAGCTAAATATAGGGACATTAGAGCACTAAGGAGGTAAGGTGAATAGGTGAGTCAGTGGTCATGACATTTATTCAACTAGGGCCAATTTATGTGTGTTCCCCCTCATACTGCATGCAAGATATGCATGTGATTTTCATCACACTATACAAGGATTTGTAATATGATAACTTCATGATTTTTGGCTTGACATGTAGATGGTACTTCCATTTGTTTTTTTGGGTACCTTGGATTGGATGAGACTCATTTCTTCCTTGTGTGATCAGTGGTCATGGTTGATCCTCTAGTTCTGTCTTCATGGTTGCATATATTTGGTTGATGGATCAATAAGTTACTGGATATTTGGTGATGGTGCTTAAACTTTGCTTCATATAACTTATCTTAACATCATGGAGTTTCTCCTCATATATTTCTTATCGTGTCTAGAGAGTACTACACCTACACCTACACCTTTGCTTGTGTATGATGGGTCTAGCGCCAAGAGGTTGAATATTGGTAACATGGAACACCTACTAGGTGGAGCACTCACTCCTTTTTGTGCATGTGTATGGATAGTTTTCACACTTGGATATGGTTATATAACTCTTTGATGACTATGGTGGTGCATTACCCATGAAAAACTCTTGATTATTGGGATAAGGGTGATATCATGTTTTACTTGCGTTCTTATTGGGTTACCTTGTGTTGTTTATGCATGAATTTATCATAGTTATGTGTTGATGGGGTCGTCCTCTTTCCTTATAAGATGTATCAACCTTTCTATGGAACACTACCTTACACTCATAAGGTGGCACATATGTGGAGATAAGTATAATAATATTTTATTGTGGGTGAAACAAATCATTTTCTAAACCGTTGGCACTTTTTATTACATTTGGGCTCACGAATATATCACATAAGATGTCACATATGTGGAGATAAGTATAATAATATTTTATTGTAGGTGAAACGAATCATGTGCTAAACCGTTGGCACTTTTTATTACATTTGGGCTCACAAATATATCATGTGGAAATGGATTATGGCACATATGTGGAGGAGAACATATAATATTTTTTGGTCCATTTCTTAATCAAGGGGTTGGATATCATAGTGGAGGTTGTCATTCACACATGCTTGGCTCACATATTAATGTGCACATATATTTGAGGCATGGAATTATTATCACATTCATTAAATACCATTTCCTTTGATGCGGGGAGATGAGATTTAGTGGGGCTACCATCTTTGAGCCATTTCATGTATAGGACACCATGTATGTCATTCCATGTATACGACGTCATGTATGTCATTAGCATATGGTTATGTTATGAAGTTGTCATGAGCCATTTTATTCATAGATCCAAGTGTATATACCATTGGACTGAGCTATTTCACAGAGGAGAATATATTGTTATATGGGGCCATCCGCTTACATAATGGCACATATGTTTTTACATGTCATTTCAAGGTTGTGGTTGGTCAACCAATTGAAGGAGGTGTCCCACTAGAGGAATTAATTGAAAATGTATTCATGCATTTAGATGGGATGTTGGAGCTTGTTGACATGGTAAACCCCTTTGGAGGATATGTTGGCTAACCCCCTGATTATTTTATTATTGTTTGATTTGTTATTAGGAGCTATCATTATTTTATTTGTTTTCTTGGGAAGAAAAGATGATTTAAACCAATTTATCTTATTATCGAAAAAGTTTTGAATAAATGTAAACTCATATTGGCTAAAGTAGAAGAAAATAAAATGGTAGGGGGATTCAGCATGCCTCATAGGTCAGACTCAATACCAAAGTGACTTTGCGTCCATTAAGAAGGTGAGATGGTTCAAGAGAAAGCTATGTACTACACAAAACCTAGAGGAAGCCTTGTGTCGCTGGTCAATATGATTGGAATACTCTATTTTAGGTAGTTGGATTAGACATAATAGGTATGGGTCGAAACTTGTCTCTTGATTTTGCACCTGAATCCTTGTTAACTACAACGTGGGCGGTAGAAGAATATTCAAGGTGGGTGGAGTGTATGAGCGGTAACTATGGTGGTCCCAATGAGTCGTAGGAAGGCACTAATAGAATGACACAGACCAATAGATAGGAGACAGGAGAGTATGGGATTGGGTTTTACTTCGCTCTCCCTCTATTTAGGTTATTCCTCGCCAGTATAGGGTGATGAATTGGGCTAGGCAGGGAAGGAAGGAATGGTACGAGCATCCAATATTCTCTTAGAACATTCATTATTGGGTTAATTTCCTATATTTGGGTTTTTAGTTTGGGGCGTTGGCTATAGGTGTGGTGAGGCAGTGTGCTCTGGTAGGGTAATGGGGTTCGCCTCTTGGCCTTAAAAATAAAATACATTTACTGGGGAAAAAAGGAAAAGAAAAGAAGTAGATCTGGTGGACCCATTTCCTTATGATCGAGACCCAGATGCATCCCTTCCTTTGTCTCTAGGTGCATCCCTTTCAATTCCAGAAATGCATAATTACATATATAATACATTGATTTTTCATTTATTTCTTCCCCTCGGACTAGGTTCTAGCCCTTATTAAGGATTTCCAACTCGATCTGTTATTGGAGGATACACAACACCAGGTTATGGCTAGGTCAATAGATGGATTCTCCCAAATAGGAATATATGGGAGATAAGTAGGTGATTAGGTATCTCTAAGAAAGTAATCCCATTTCAATCTTGGTAATCATAATCTTCGTAAGTGTCATAATTTATTTACATTTGGGATCTCTCTAGTTATATTTAAAGTTTTGAAATTTGGGGAAACATGGTTGTAAATTTCAACCAAAATTTTCGTATTAAAGGGCCTTTGTATCTTGTACATTTCAATCTCAATTTCCATCTTCTCCTTAATAGGAAAGCCTCCCATGACCTTGATTTAACTCCATATGACCAATGGATATTACACTAGCTTTTGGTTCACTCATCCATCTTATTTCCTAAAACATATCAAAATTGATTTGCTAGAACTTTCTCTTCATTTCACCTTGGAATTCATTGCATAAGTTATAGTAATCCTATTCTAATGACACCCCACCTTGAACCATAGAAAATTTGACTTAAAATATGAAGAGGGATTGTAAGGTGAAACATGCATCCCTCTTAGTTCTTCCAAGGCATTACTTGAGATTTAGGAATTTATCTCAAGGAGTGAGGGTCTGTAAGGTAACACTCTCCTAGTTAGTTATTACTTTTTTTGGAGAGTTTAACTTGATTAGGATATTACATGCATTTAAATTGGTATTTCAAGAAATCATATTTTTGGGAAACACACTTAAAAGAGAAAATTAGCATGCATAGTTGGTGGAGCAACTTACCTAAGTGGAAAGGAGTTGCATGCCTATGAGAAGGCCTAAAATTGTTCAAATCCAAGGTTAGGAAGTATGCCATGCTTAGAGTATACCCATAATACCTCTATCATGCTTGAGCTTTGGTTATTCTTGGTCCCTAACTCACCCTACTATTTGCAACTAGAACATGGGCCTGAAGAAGCCTTGTTGTTGGATGCAGGCTAGCCAGGAAGAAAGGTTATTTTTGGAGGAAAAACATGAAAAAGACAGTTGGAAGGAAAATCAACATGTGTAAGAGAAGCATGCGAAGCACATATGAAAGGAATACCTAACAACGCTAGGGTTAGGATTTTTGTAATGCAATGTAATGGTTGGTGAGTCGAGGATATAAATAAGTAGTACTTAGGTGACAGAAGGGGGACGACAATAGGGGGAGGTGGATAGAGAGGACACACACAAAGAGACAGACATAGAGAGAGAGAGTTGTAGAACTATATGAGTCATTAAGTTGGTGAGCTAGATATCATGCACTACAACGAGTTGATAATAAGTTTACACGCGCAATAGATTTCTAGACGACATTGTTTTCGGATTTATCACAAAGTTTGCAATAGATATAATGAAGTTGTACAACGTAGATGATCAAGATTTCTTGAAGGGACCTTGAGGTAGGTACATCAGATCGCTATATACTTCCATTAAGATATTATTGTATAACAAAGGTGTAATGACGATGGATTCAAACATCTAAGCTTCCCTGCATGCATGGGGGAAGGGGGGAAGCACTGACAGGAGAGGGAGAAATGGAAGGAGAAGGGGATAAAAGAAATAAGGAAGAGGTCTTGGACCCAATTATGATGGAAGAAGACCAGATTAAGTGGATCATGGAAACAGCAGGAAAGATGTGCAGTGGAGTATCCTGCCAATATAAGGTAAACACCAAGAATAGAGTTGTAGCTGCGAGGGAAGGATTAGAAAGTGATGAAGAGGATGCATAGGATCTTTGGGCTGTGGAGCAGATTGAGGAAATCCTTTGCAAAACATGTGAGAGGAAGACGAGAGGTCCAAGAACGAAAATAGAAGGAAACACTCCTATCCATATCAGTGTTAGTGTGGAACCCCTAAACCCATGTGTGACTAATACACCAAGAAGAACACCACCATTTAGACAACCGAATTTAGGGAGAAGGAAGACAACATGAAGTAAATCTACACAAGGAAAAACAACTGGGGGAACCAGTTAAGGGAGCAGTAGTCAAGAATCTACACTGCACAGAGGTAGTAGTTCAACATTCAAGATGGCAGGACATTATCCCACCATCAGGTTACCAGAATTCAAAGGAGAAGCTTTGGAGGACCCGAAGAAGCACCTGTTTATCTATGAAAAGATATGGGAAGTGAAACAGATCAAAGATGAGGAAAATAAACAGTCTGCCAGGGAAAACCAAAACGATTGGAGATATCAAGAAGCTGTTGATAAATGAGTTCTAGAAGCCTAGTTCAGAGGATAAATACATGAACGAGATGATAGAGATTAGACATAAACTAGGAGAATCTATATGGGATATTGACCAGATTTTCGAATGACTTAAGGGAAAGCTAAAATACGTCATGATAGATATGCAACATAGGAATTTGTTTGTCAATTCACTGTTACCACACTTGAAGTACCCGTTGCGACAACATAAGTTTCAGACGTGCAGAGGCTCTACAGGCAACCCTACAACTGGAAGAAAACCAATATCAAAAGACATATCCAACCATAGAGGATTTGAAGGAGGATCTGAAGAACTTAACATTCCAGTTCAACTAGAACAAAAGTAAGGACAAAAGAGAAGCCATTTGGTGTACCACATGTAGGAAAAAAAGACACCATAAGAACGAATGTCCAACATTCGCACAATACATGGAAACAAGAATGCCTAACCCATTACCAACAGGAGGAATCTGGTGTGAGATCTGTAATAAATAGGGTCATGATCCATACCACTTCCAAATGATGCAGAAGTACCAAACAATACCAAAGAGCTTGTATTGCAACTTTTGCAAGTCAATAGGCCATGATGACAAAGATTGCAGAACCATGGACCTTATGAGGCAAAGAACATCAGATGCATACAGGATGCAGGCAAAAATGATGACTGGGCAAGCCATACCTCATTTTAACCAAGTACCAACCCCATACAACATTGCGCAACAATAGTATAACACTGCACAACAACAATATAACATTGTGTAGTCGCACTATAATACCACACAGTATAACCAAGCACCTCAGTATAATGTGTCATGAGGGGATCAAGCTGGCTACAAAGGTGGAGGAAGAGAAAGAGGAGGTTTTGGAAGAGGTAGAGGACTAGTGGTATGTCAAAATTGTCAACAACTAGAACACTATGCAAGAGAATTTTCACTTCCACCAGCGACATGTATGTATTGTCACACATTATATCATGACACAGAGGAATGTCTAACACTATTAGGGAAGATCGAGGAAAAGAGGAATCCAGACAATCATAATGTTCAATGGATTTCAGCAAAAGAAAGGGATGAACGGAGAAACATCAACATAGTTACACGAGGAGGAGCTAAAATAGGAAACGACGTAGTACAACAAGAGCCAATACAACACCAATGGGTGAAGAAGAATACCGAACCAAAGAAGCAATTTGATGCGTAGAACGAGAAGGAGATATTGAAGCAATCTAGACAAGAATTCTTGAAGCTAGACATTGCATCGACATCAACTGTGCATCATAATAAGGAAGTACTAGAGTACGATATGCCTCCATTCCTAGATCACACCAAAGAAACACAACAATTGGGACAATTAAGTATGATTAAATGTTTTTTTCAATCCTGTGTTAGACTACTAAATGATCCATCCTCTGTTAAGGTATTACAAAATATGCTAGAAAGATGTAGCATAGAAACAGAAGGAAAGTTAGAACATAAAATAGTTAATCACCTACATACAAAGAGGAGAACAAGTAGGGAATTCAGGATGAACACTAACATTGAAGATTTTAACATGGGAGACATTATACTGGATTTAGGATCCGAAGTCAATGTATTACCCAAGAAGACATGTCAATGTATGGGAGAACCCACATTAGGATATTCACTTGTTCATCTAAAACTAGCAAATCAACACAGATTTCTACCAATTGGAAGACTAAAAGGAGTAACAGTAGATCTGGATGGAGTACAGACTAAAGATGACTTCAAAGTAATCGAGATAGTGGATGGGAACAACACCTTATCCAACATTTCTTGAATTGGATTGGGCGTTTGATAACCAAGCCGTAATCAACTTAAATACATGGAAGATGACCTTCGAGTCAGGAGAATATAGATTCATTGTGCCATTGGACCCATTAGAAGGGGAAAGGTTCGTAGAACCTACTTGCTTGGACTTGGAGGAAATTAACTAGTTGTACAGAACAACTGCATGAAATAAGATTATGTGAAACCAACTGCAGATGAGATATTAAGTTGGCGAAGCATCACCTCATCTGTGTCAGACTCAGATACATGCTTAGAAAATTGGCAGCAAAGTTTACACAAAGTCTCCACAAAAAGATGCACAAGAATAGACCACAGAGTGAGATGGGTAGGTTTGGAGATAAGGGAACCTCCCAGCTTCCATGGAGTGAATTAACTAGAATAATTCTTGACACGGTATGAATACAAAGTGTTAGAAAATCAGAGGCTCTTAGCCCTGGATATATCACTCAAGGAAACACCTGCAAGATGGTGGGGGTGCACAAATAAATAGTGAAATATTGGTACCAATGTAAGAGGTTACTGCGCATTAGGTTTGGCGTAGAACAAGGAAGAAACCAGCTACAAAAATATGATGGACAAGAAGCACCAACAGAACACTTGGAGAAGTATAAAATGCTATGGAAAATGACACCACCGGAGGAGTGGCCCCATCAGTTTATTCACACATTGGAAGGCATCTCAACAAACTGGTATGCAGACTAGGAACTGCGTAGAGGAACGACGAGATGGACAATATTACAACAGAACTTTACAGTCACTTTCTCATTTGAGAATGAGAACCCCAACATAGACACAACATTTAAAAAAATTAGAGGGGTGATATTCATTAAATAACTGGAAGTTGAACTCATGACAAAAGAACAACAACAAAACAGACAGACAGTAAAAGAACTATTGTCATGCTACCATGTGCAAGAAGAAACACTAGATGAAGATGACCCGTGCGATATTCATATTGAGCAAGGTGAAGGTGAAAGAGAATTGGAATTTCCACCGTTGGAATTAGAATTAATTTCTACATCGATCAAGGGGAAGAAAGTCAACATTGGGACAGTTGAGAATCCCAAAATGGCCAGCATTGGAGACTACTAGGATGAGAAAACAATGGAAAGTATAACAAAGTTACTACATGATTACAACGATCTGTTCCCAACAACGTTCACATAAATGAAAGGCATAGAAAGAGAGCTAGGAGAAATGAATATACCACTTAGAGATGAGGCAAGACCGATCATAAAACAACCATATAGAATGAACCTGATATATAAGAAAAATGTCAAAGTTGAGATCGATATGATGTTAGAGGCTTGAATCATAGAACATGTAGAGGAATCATAATGGGTAAGCCCAATGGTAGTTAAGGAGAATAAATAAGGGGGGATAAGAATATGTGTCGACTTGAGGAAGTTGAACAATGCATGCCTACATGATATGTTCCCTACTCCTTTCACAGATGAAGTGTTGGAGAATGTAGGAGGACAAGAAGCTTACTCATTCACTGACAGATTCTCAGGATACCATCATATCAAGATAGCACCAGAAGACAAATACAAGACCACTTTTTCCATAGAATGAGGATCCTACCAGTATACAGTCATGCCGTTTGGATTGAAGAATGCACCAACAATAGTTTCTAGAGTAGTTATAGCGGCATTCACAGAATTCATCCACCAGTTTCTAGAGGTATATCTCGATGATTGGACAATCTATAGCATGTTGATAGACCATGTTGAGGTCTTGTGGCTGATGTTAGAAACATGCATACAATGCCAGATATCATTAAATATCAATAAGTTCATCTTCGAAACACCTTTTGGGATACTATTGGGCCATATAGTATGCAAGAAAGGTTTGCTAGTATATCCTGCCAATATTGCAATAATTGTTAATCTACCACCACCAAAAATAGTATTCCAATTGAGAGAGACATTGGGACACACATGATACTACAGGAAGATTATAAAGGGGTATGCACAGATCACCGCACCAATGGAGAAATTGCTAAGGAAAGACAACAAGTTTCAGTGGAATGAGGATTGTCAACGCAGATTGGACAGCCTAAAATAAAAGATGGTAACCGCACCAATAATGGTATTCCCAGATTGGTAAAATACGTTCCACGTCCATGTATATGCATAAACCATATCACTTGGAGCTATACTAGCACAACCAAGAGAAAGAGAATTAGACCATCCTATAACATTTGCTAGCAGAAAACTGTCAGAATCAGAGAAAAAATGTAATACCACAGAAAGGGAAGGCTTAACAATGGTCTATGCACTTTAGAAATCCAGGCATTATTTACTGGGGAAACATTTCAAGATGCTCACAAACCATTCAATGTTCAAATACCTTGTCAATAAGCCAGTGTTTGGGGGGAGAATTTGTAGATGGTTATTGTTGTTACAAGAATTTGACTTTGAAGTGATAGTCAAACTAGGAAAGTTGAATGAAGGACCTGATCACCTGTCAAGGATAAAAAATGGTGAGGAACCTATGAATCTAGAGGAAAAATTTCTCAACCCACAGTTGTTTTTAGTCTAGATAATCGATGAATACTTCGTAGACGTCATCTAGTACTTGAAAATAGGGACTGTACCACATGAATTCAACACCGCGTAGAATAAAAACCTGGTAGTTAGGGATGCAGACTATCAAATGATTACAGGACAGTTATACAAAATGGGTGCAAATAGCATCTTGAGAAGATGTGTGCTAAAGCATGAAAGACCTAGGATTTTAGCAGAATCCCATGAGGGAATAGCAGGAGGACATTATGTAGGCAAATATACAATGCATAAGGTATTACGCACAGGACTATGGTGGCCGACTGTTCATAGAGACTACTGCTAGAAATGAGATGTATGCCAGAGGGTTGGTAAGATGAATAGAAGGGACGAGATGCCCCTGAGACCACAAGTAACCTTACAGGTATTCGCCAAATGGGTAATAAATTTTGTGGGACCAATTAACCCACCAACAAAAAGGACAGGAGCGAGGTACATTATCATTGCGACATAATACTTAACAAGATAGGAAGAAACAACACTTGTAAAAGATTGTAGCGCAGAGATAGCAACACACTTCTTGTTTGATCACTAGATTTGGATGCCCAAGGATTTTTATGAGTGACTAAGGAACTCACTTCATTAACAACACTATTAGGGATATGACCGAGGAGGCTGAATTTTATCATCAAAAGAGTACATCATATCATCCTCAAGAAAATGAAACATTGGAAGCCTTTAAAAAAATCCTCGAGAATGCATTGACAAAGATCCGCAACATTAATAGGGACAATTGGGACTTGAATATACCAACAGTATTGTGGGCGTACAATACCACATGCAAAAATTTGACAGGACATACACCATTCAGATTGGTGTATGGACAAGAAGTACTGGTGCCACTAGAAGTTTTGGTACCTAGTCTGAGCATAGCAGCAATTACAAACATGACAAAGTGAGGTGCAGTATAGGAAAGGATAAATCAGTTGATGATCATGGAGGAAGATAATATTCTAGCAGGGTTTCACCAAGAAGTATAGAAAGCAAAGGACAAATCTTGGCATGGCAGACATATCAAAAGGAAGAATTTCAAGGAAGGAGACTTAGTCTTGGTGTATGACAATAAATCTCTTCAACACATAGGAAAACTCAGAATGCATTAGTTAGGACCAGACGAAGTAAGGACTATCACAGATGCGGGAGTTGTATAGTTGAAGTATTTAGGAGGAACATAACTCATAGGGATGATCAATGGGATTCGATTGAAGCTGTATAGGGACAATCGACCTCCCAACACTTAAAAAAAAACACAAAGGGGTTACCACGCCAGACATCAAAATATATCAACAAAGGAGTAGCGCGCAAAAAAGAGAATGAGAACATGCACTCAGAAATGTTAGCTTGACAGAAAAAGGACCAATGGTCACTAAAAGGTGGAAACAATAGAAATGGCGAGTACAAAAAATAAATGCCATTGGATGGAAACTACCAAAATTAAATGATAAGAATGATGGACAAGACACCACATTAATTTCGCCAACTGGCAACGGAAAGGGAAATCAATGGAAAGTATGCGAGAAGTGTCGGTTCATTGAAAACACAATTTCGGTAAAGTCTCTGAGAAGCTTCACATGATTTATATATAAAGGAAGCACGTCGAGATTGGAAGGGTTATTGTGAAATTGAGAAAATCATAGAGCGATAGAGTATATAGAGCAAAGAGTGAAGTTGCGGAGGTTACAGATCCCATGAAGCTCAGTGGACAAGATCTTTACCACCATGGCACCAACCAAACTGGGAGAGCCAAGCCAGACTTGTAGACAGCCTCGAAGCAACGTCAGAGCACCACCATAGCCACAGGGAAGCGAAAAACAACCACATCATCCTCTAGAAGTCATTAACATGGATGAAATCGCGTCGCCCGATATGACACTAGGAAGACCCACACCAATGGTGGATGAAACCTAATAGACAACACCAATGGGCATGGATATTGATGTGCCAAAAGGGGGATAGGGCCAATAGGTTGAGGACAAAGGAAACCATTCGCACCTTGAAAGCCCTGAAGAAGCCCTGAGAGTCAATGGGACGGTCCAAAACCAGAAAGAAATGGTGGCACCAGAGAGGTCACATACAACCATGCCGAAACAACCACAAGAGAGCACAGTCAAAGATGTCATCGGCTAGGCAGAGGTATGCAGAAGACAGAACAATGGAGGTTGGAACCTTGAGTTAGCCAACACAACAGAAGGGAGAACAAAAAGTACCAAGATCACAGCGTAAGTAGGATTCCACAACCATAGTCTTGCCACACATTCTGGATGGCGTATGTATCGCGGGCAACATGTTAGGCCATGTGGAGAAATTGTGGTACTCAGACCATGATGTGACTGACACAGAAAATTTCCCAGAGTTTTCCAAAAAAGTTTACCTGGAAACTGTGGGTATAGGACCCTTTGGTGAACCAATTAACCAACCAAGCCAGTGGGAAACAAGACTAGCCAAAACCTAGATTCTAGGCCTGTTGGACATCTTGCACTTTGGTAGGGGCTGACACGTAAAACATTATGTCAAGAAGTTGATGGCAGTCACCCATGGAGGATACTTGTGGCTAGAACAGATCATCTCGATAGACGTGGATCTCATTTCATACATCACAGGGCTGCCAACACGGGGGGAGACACCCGCGTAGTTCCTTGATGAAAAGACGAAGGAGAAGACACTGGTCGAGGAAATAAATAATAAGTATGGTACAGAAAGGGGGTCGCACAGAATCATAATTAAGTGCATTAGTGACACAACCACAAGGATGTCCACAAAAAGCATGGCATGCAAGCTACTCAGGAAATTCCACAAGGAGGAATTCCCTGTCAGGGTCGTCGCAACTACAACATAGTGTGCAAAGGGAACCACAATAAATTGGGCCCCGTATTTGTTGAATTTCTTCCTAGAAGACTGCAAGGATGCATATGACTTGGGGACAAAATTTCACTATTCATGGCTACTCATCCTGATCGCCTTGGTCAGATGGAAGGAGACTAAGTATTCATTCTTTGCTGCAAGACCCAATCCTTGCCACGCAACAGGATACCTATCACTGGAGTACACTCTAGACCCTAATACGAAAAGGGAGAATGGAACCATATTCTAGGGATATTATAACGACCCGTAGGAAGGCATCACCAAAATTTGGCAGATTAAACCAGAAGTGGTCACACAGTATCAGGTCATAGCCAACTTGAAAGAGACTAGGCATACAATGTGGATCCAAGCATGGAAGGATCCCTACAAACAATGGCTACAACTGCGCTAATGCATCACAGAAGAGGACATATAAATGGTCATCAGGGATTGGAACGAGGATTGGAGGATTCTAATCCTAAATCTAGAGATGCCCTCATACAAGGAGGAGGAGTCAGGGAAGGAACATACACCTAGAAAAGACAAAATGGTTCCCAAGAAGCCAAGGACAGGTCAGAAATAGGCACAATAGAAGAAAGGGGGTGTGTCCAAGAAAGGCACTCAGGTGGGGAAGAAGAAGAACACCCAGGCCACACATGAAAAGGAGAAGAAAATTGAGAAAACATAAGGAACCAAATCAAGTTCTACTCAGTAGGAGAAAGGTCAAACTAAGAGGCCAATCATAAAAATGGGGGTTGCATGCAAGAAAGCGAAGGTGCATAGAATGCCACTAGAATACATGATCACAGAGAATGACTTGAACCTTGCAGCCCAGATGGTCCAGGATCGAACAACGAAGGACTTTGATGAAGCTCAGTGCCAAAGGGATATGATGCAGGATGAGATGGAAGACATGAGGAAGCTCATCTAGAAAATCAGAGAAACACAGAGGGTCGACATAGTAATAGAATCAACCCCAACAACATCATAGACATGAGCCGAGGCTCGATCGAGTGAGCAGGACAAGATTCAGACGACAACAGAGCTGAGCTCGACATTTCACATCACACCCAGCATGTTGTGCATGGATGAAATTGTGGGTCAGACACCCTTGAAGGATTTTGCCCAAATATATTTGGTAATGATGCAGATACCAACCAAGGCCTTGTATAAACTGCAAGTCAACGTAGTGCAGGAGGTACATTCGCGTGCACGCACAAACACAACGAAATTGCAGCATACAAAGGATAACTAAGACTATTTGTAATTGGTACTCGAGTAGGTCAATATTGAAACCAAATATGATAAGGACCACGCATATAGGCTGGAGAATGGATTAGCCATAGCCAATGAGAAAATCCCAAAGAGCGCGCAGATAGTAGATCTCATAAAGATGCAAAATATTGATTATGTTGTGTAGACAATCGATCAATACAGACAGGAGATCAAGCACCTCCGGGAACAACTCATACCTACCACTCCACCATAGGTGAAGGAGCAGAGGAAGAAGGAAGCAACAGTGAAGATAGAGGATATGGAGTGACAAGTCTGCATAGCAGACGACTTGTTTGAGAAGGAATCCAACTATGGACAATGCATGAAGAGGATCAATAGGTCCAACAGTGGGACCAAGAAGAAGAAAGGATAAGTGAAGCTACCTAGGATCTCAAGAAGAGGCAGAAGACAATTTCGATCACTAAGCATGTCAAAGGAGTGTAGGATATGAAGAAGATGCAGGATAAACTCATAGCCACGCAGACACAGAAGGAGCGCCAAGCTCAAATGGAACTACTCCAAGAGCGGGCAGTAGAGGTCATTACGCAGGAAGAATACGCAAAGAATAACATGGCATAAACTTAGGTGGAGTGCACAAAGATGATTAACGATGAGATTGCATTGTAGGTATTAGAAGCACTTAGGAAGAAGACAAAGCATGTTGAAACACAATAAAAGGAACTCATAGAGAAGTTTTAGGCTCTCACAGGAGAGATCGACGAAGGGCACAAGGTTTAGGTGGCTCGGGACGAGCCACATGTCAGTGTTGGGGACCTATTAGATGAAGTCCTAGCTAGGAAGAAAGGATATTTTTGGAGGAAAAGCATGCAAAAGACAACTGGAAGGAAAAGTAGCACGTGTAAGAGAAGAAGGTGAAGCACACTTGCAAGGAATACCTAACGACACTAGGGTTAGGTTTTTTTTAATGCATTGTAATGGATGGTGAGCTAAGGATATAAATAAGTAGTACTTAGTTGATAGAAGGAGGAAAAAAATATGGGGAGGCGGATACAGACACATATAGAGAGACAGACCGAGAGAAGAGATGATTTTAGGGGCTAAATTTCACTCATGGGCTAATTTTCCATGGTTTTTGCAAAAATGAGATTCTCTATTTTAAAAATGATTCGCCCAAATTCTATAGGATAAAATTATTTTACCTTAAAAATCACCAAAACTTTATAAAAAATATATAAAATCCTTTGAAATTTGAATATTTTTACAAAAATATCGCCAAACATTTATAGTTGGCATATGAAGGATTAGTAAGATTCGCCAAGGTTTCCACATTTTAAAATAATTTTCCATTCTTAAAATCACCCCTGACCGAGACAGAGTTGTAGAATTGTACGAGTCATTAAGCTAGTGAGCTAGGGAAGGAGTGAGTGACTTGATCCCAGGGGTTAGATCACAGGTTGAGGATCCTGGTGTGATCTAGTTAGCCTCACAGGGATCGAGGAGTCTGTGGGAAAGAGGGAGAAATAATATTTTAACCACGCGTGGCATGATATATTTCTAAACTATAATAAAATATCGAGAGCCAAATCTTTGTGGACATATCCCAGGAGGGGGTGAACCACGATAAGACTTTGTTATGTGAATGACTGAATGCATATTTATGTTTGATTAATTGATGAATGTTAGATAAATGAAGCCACTAAGTAGATCTGGTATTCCACATGCATGCATATAATTAATTTTATAACTAGATGTTGGATTGAATGAATGAAGTTTAAAATGCACAACCTTAGATCTCGCTCAGTCTCAGGTTGCAAACACCTGAGTATTGCAACCACCCATAGAGCTATCTCAGGTGAGACTGTGCATTACACTCTGTGCACTGTGTTACCTTCTGTTTTGCTAGAGGGGTCGATAGTTGTAAATGGATTTTGTTGGGAAGCTTACTAAATCTGAACCAGGGTCAATATGTGAGGGTAAAGTGGAAGCAAAATACCCCATAAAGAATCTTCAATACTAATAGAAGAGAGATATTAAAACCAACACTTGTAACCATGTATTTATAATGATATATTTGGAGAAGGCTTATATTAAATAGTTTTTGCCCTTGATTTAATTGGGCATGTTGGAATCCTTCCTTTTGAGGAGTTAGAGGTGCATATTTCTTTTATACATGAGTTGATATATTATATTTAGAAACATCAACAATTTTGAGCAAAGGGTGCACTCTAATGATGTTATATTCAACATTTAATATCATTATATTTAGATAACAATGAATTTGTGGAGAGAGTAGCATCCTAATGAAGTTCTACAAATAGATTTTGGGATGGATATTATTAGAACACAATCATCTTCACCAAGGGGATTTGTTGTTACTTTTATGCACTAGTTTTGAGTTGTTCTTTCACTTAAGGTGCATATTTTCTCTCATGCATCTGTTTTGAATAATTCTTTCACTTAAAGTGCATAATATCATCTATTTTTTTTCATTTTTTTTTAAACTTAACTAATGAAACTAATCTCGCCTTATGCAATTTTATTTACAATTTTTACATTATTCTTAAGTGATTTTGAACGTTTAGAGGGCGACTTAAGTGTGATTATCTTAATTGGTTTTATACATATATTTTAATAATTAGAAAAAACATATATAAACCCTATATGACCCCCATAAGATTGGAAAATCACATAGCGGTGATAGGCCTAGATTGGCTATAATTATCACTTCGATCAAATCCTTTCTGCTTAGTGAAGATTTGTGTGATAATAAATAGGTGCCATTGTCAAGGAAATTGTCAAATCCTCAAACATTAATATTGTGTGGCTACACAACATCAATGAGATATAATGTGTTTTCCTTATATTTTTCTTTCTCACCTAGTGACTCCACTATTAAAGGATCGTGATATCTTTCACATACAATTATTATTTAATTATTAATCATGGTTGTTGAGTTTACACTTTGAAAGGATCGTGATATCTTTCACATACAATTATTATTTAATTATTAATCATGGTTGTTGAGTTTACACTTTGGGTATAGGATAATATATCCCTAGTGGAGAATTTCTCACACATTTAGAAGGGATAATATGAAATTATTCTAGATTTTGATGTTAGATTTGTCATGGCATTGCATAAGATCCATCCCTCACTATAACCAAGAAATTTTTTATTGTATTATGTCTTTTATTTTGATTTAAAGTTTTATTCATTTTTATGGAGTTAAAACCACACAAATTTAGGGGAAATTTTTTGATATTCCTTAATGTTGGAGAATTAGAGCATTAAATAGATCAAAGATATAGTATTCCAAGAGAGTGTTGGTGCATAGACCTACATTCATGCCCAATTTTTTCACTTTTATCACTTGAGGTCATGCAACACTATTGATGTATTTAGCATCGAACAATTACTTCCACATAGGCTCTATGTATAGCATGTGGAAGTCGTCCTTGTGATGTCTCAAAGAACCTTAGGAAGTTCACTTTATGTGTAATTATTAAAGTGAATGATTTTTTAATTAATGTGAAATTAATCAACTTAAATTCCTAAGTTTGTTGACATTAGTAACTTGAGTGAGAGTTTATTAATTCCTAACCAATAGATCTAAAGTGAATGTGAGATTAGATCTTAGTCATTGATAACTTTGGAGAATATCTAGGGTTTTGGATTTAGGGTTAACTTAATGTAATAAAAGGAAGCCTAAGTGAGAGGATGAGACACATTGTGTGAGGAGGTGAGAGAGTCACATACACAATTTGAGAGACTCACAGAGAGTGTGAGGGTATGAGGGACACACTGAGTAGAGAGTGAGGAGATATCATTGAGTGAGTGAAGAGAGTTCATCCAAGTATGAGTGGGTAGGGATGAGGAAAGGTGTAAAGAGGTAGCGGGGGAGATAGTAGCCATGTGGGCTAGGCTATTGCTGCATTGTAATCCTATGAAGGGCCATTATCCAAAGAATGGAGCCTTGGTTTTATAGAAATAAAATCATCACATATATGGTTTTCCCACAAAGTTTTTTCCAAGGGTTGTTTACCCGAATATCTTGTGCAATGTGTTATGGTTTCTGTTTTAATGTTTCCGCTAATTTTTAATTGATAACCTAGCTATGCTAAAAATTAATAAAGTGTTTTTGTTTGTATTATTAGTTGTGTGTTGGGTTTGCAGGAAAATCAACAAGCACTACCTTGCCTCAACTATAGGGGTGTGGCCAACTTGTGCATACTACAACTGAAATACACCTCTTCACTTAATGTCTACTCATAACTACATCTTAATTTACAATTGGCTAGATCAACAACAATTTCACTACAACCAATTTCACAGTAGGAAAAATCCCACTGTGGCCTTAAAACATCCTATATCTATTACACTCAGCCAATATTCAATAATACTTAGCCATGCAATAAAATGAAATGAACAATATCATCCAATACTGACAAAGAGGTCACATCACAAACGTATAGGCATCACCCAAGGTGAGTGCCTCAACTTTATTTCTATGAAGAATGTTACAAAGATACAACAAGGGAGTATGTCCTTTATTTTGCAAATCAATATCAAATGTACAATCAATCCAAGGAAATTTTGCCTACTTCCTATTGCACAAAATACTTACACAATCCTAGCCCTAACACATCCATAGGCCTACCTCCTACAAATATTGTGTATTCAAAAATTCACTTATCCAACATCCAAGTACTCTACTATGCCAACCCTAGACTTATCACAACTGTATAACTCCTTGTCCACCCTTGTATAAATGAATATTATTTAATGAATTTGTATGATATAGGCATCCTATTTATATAGTGGATGATTTCTTGTTGTTTCCTTCTTTTGATGTAACTTGCAATCCAGTCCACGTCCAAGTGAAGCCAACGTGAAATCCACTAAACTGTTTGCCAAGTTTTGCAACCCTTACATCTTCACATTCGTCTCATGTGCCCAAGGAATCCCAACCTTCTCATCCATCTAATGGTTCAACTATATTTCTTGAATGATGTCCAAGGAACTCCTTTCTTCTCCTTGTTTTGTACGTCATGTTGAGAATCTGTCCATCCATCTTGTAATATGTGACCAACTATCTAGACACTCCTACCTATGAACTAGGGTGTTGCACATCATGTTGAGCATCCATCCATCCATCTTGTAATGTGTGACCAAATATCTAGGCACTCCTACATATGAACTAGGGTGTTTCACCCCAAGTCAAAGAATTATTGCTTGTGTGCCCATGAAATAAGGAATGCCCATCGTCCAAGTCATTATGTGGCTTCTATAAGAAACCCCAAATGAAAATCCTCATCTTCTTTCCATACTTAGCCAAATTACGTTTTGAAGCTATTCAACACTTAGGCATTGCTTTCTAATGTGAAATATTTCCCAAGGAATGCTTGTCCAACCTTGCAACTTGTCATTGCGACCAACCAAAACCTTCCAATGACAGTCTCATCGAATGCGTGGAGATTCCTATTTTGAAATCCAAGGAAAGGGCCTCACATCCCCCCCCACTTAAACTTGTTTCCATCCTCAGTAACATATTCAATAACTTCTATCATTATCCAAAGTTTTTTTCCTAGACTTGAGCATCCATCCACAATTGAATCCTTCAACCACTTCACAATGCCACTATCAAAATCACTGTGAAACTTCCCACTAATCAAATTACCTTTGAACTAAAGTGTATTTTCCCAAATCATTCCAAACACTACATCATGGATATCCATGCTACCACCACTACCTCTTGCTTCTGCAACCTAATTTCCCAAATATATTTCTATTATTTTAACCCAACTATCCAATGTTGTTGTGGTTGCTGCAACCCAACCTTCACTAAGCAAGTTGTAAAACTATCCAAGTGTTTTACATCTCCAAACCTACTACTACATCAATACTCCAACCCATTCTACCATGCTTCTAAACACTTGATCCTCTCAAATATTGAACTAATTGGGTAGTTATTCCAACCATCACATCCAACCCATGAAAATACACTTCTTCATGCCCAAACTTATCAAATTAGCCTATTTTCAAGTCCAACCCACACAAGTTGAATGCTTCTAAGAATCTTTAAGTTTCCTTCACATGCAACCTATTAGTAGTGCACCAACTCCATTCATTGAATCTTCCATTGCGTCCATTTATCCACTCATATTTGGAATGAATTTCTTTTCTAAGAAATCATCCACCCCTCTACCTAATGTTGTCACTATAGAGTCCACTAAGGATTCAAGCCTAGCAAACCTTTCCTCTAAAGTATTCATCAAACCATTGTCCACCAAAGGTTACCTAGAACTACCTCTTGAAGCTCCACTTATTGATCTTCCATGAATTCCAAAGAATCCAAGTCCTCTGTTTCAAGTCCACTAAACTCCTTGATTGGTTGTGGAAACCAAAATCAAGAAGTCATCTTAATGACAAATTCTTGCTACCTCCTTATTGCAGAAATGACACATGGATCTTTTCCTAAAAAAATGATCAAACTATTTAAGTGAGGCATGTGTGTTTCCTTCACTTTCCTCATGAACTCTTGCCCAAGAACTTCTTCAAAGTAATCCATGGGCACACGTGTGAAACTTGCAATCCAAAACCAATTTTCAAGCTTCAAGGTGACTCCATTGGCCATGCCAACCACCTTCTCCACTCTTGAATTCACTTCTTTGAAAAATTTTGTGCTAGATCAAGTTGTAATACAAGCTCCATTTCCACTTCTCCCTTCATAAAGTTGTAGGTCACCCCACTATTAACCATTGTATTAACTAATATACCATTCAAATTTTCCTAAACAAAGAAAAATATCATGAATTATTTCTCTTGGATTGTTGTAGAAACACAACACCTAAGACTTGCAAAACACTAATGGATCATTTGTCCACTTTCTCCACAATGGAAAATTGTTTCTTCATTAGATAATTTTTAAAATAATGATATCTGGCATAGATTCATCAAGAAATAGGATTACCTTTTTCCTTAGGTGCATCTATATACTTGGCATTCTCTGTGTCAGACTTCACATATGGCTTTGTCTTTCTATTACCTTCGACTTATTCTTATTAGATTTCTTCTCTCTTGGAGCACCCTCATATACATCTAAACTCCATTTTCCTTATGCCTTGTATTATAGTAGTTTGTCTACTGCAATGATGGTTGTTATAAGATTTTGCATGTTCTATTGTCACATGTCACTCTTCACCCAAGGTTGAAATCCATTCATAAAGTGATATAATTGGTTTCCTTCACTCATTTCTTTAATTTCCAGCATGAGGACTGAAAATTCCTTGGTATAATCTTGAACCCTGCCTATATTATTAACAACCATCAATTGATTCTATGGAATCTAAGCCTGATTCCCTTGCCCAAATTGATCCTTCAAGGTTTCCTTCATTTTTTCCTAATTTTCAGTCTTCTCAATACTATGCTAGACTGCCAAGTCCTCCACTTAGTTTCTCCACCAAAGCTTTGTGGTACCTATCAATAATAGTGTTGAAACATTCATTTTGGCCTCATATAAACTCCCATTCATCTATTCCAACTACTTCTCAACATCCCATTAGAAGTTACCAACTAAATTCTTATCACGGGTTCCATCATACGGTTTTGGTTCCTTTATTTGATTCTCATAGGAACTAGTGAACTATTCCCATCGACAAAAATTCAATTCAACAATTTGATTGTGGCCTCTTGGTATTTGACTTACTCTTTGATAGACTTCAATAATTATTCCACCACTTTTGATGTCTCATCAACATCAGTTATCAAGGCTTCTTCATTAGATAAAAATTCTACAGTCTTTTGGCACTCTTTGAAAGTAGCATCACAAATATGGTGAATGTGGATCAACCCTACTTCCAAAGATTCTACCTCCTCTCCATTATTGAAAAGAGAGGTCATCATCTACCTGACAACCTTCTCTAAGTTTGAAAATCTAGCCTTCATCCTTGGAGTCTTAGGATTTGGTCCACCATCATTGTCTTGATTATGTGTGGTTATCTTTGCATCCAAGGCTGCCATTGGCACTTTCCTGATTTTCATCATTTTACCTAAGTGATAGTTGTTTCAGTATGCAACTTGCATAAAGATAAATCACCATTCTATGTATATGAACTGTCTCAAATTCATGTTGTGCCAAGGCACTAAGTTTGTTTTTTCCAACCTTCAAAACAACCCTTGCAATTGACTATGAACTCTTCCTAGAATCTTTTGTTCATTATAGGTTTATTTAGACATGGTGAAGAGTACATGAACATGATTTGATACCACAATCCCTCCATAAAGGGGGTGAAGAGTAAGCACTGATACCACTTGTCATGGACCTATAGTCATACCCCATTTTTTTTCATTTTTAGCACCTCATGTCATGCAACTTTCTTTCCTCAGTTGTAGGGTGTGTCTAATTTGCACCTACTACAACCAAACTATGCCTCTTCACGTAAGTTCCACCCATAACTATGCCTTAATATATAGTTGGAAAGATCTTCAACTAAGTTCAATAAAACCAAATCCACAATAGGTACACATCCAATTGTGGCCTTAAAGCATCCCATATATATTACACTTAGTCGATATTCAATAATAGTTAGCCATTTAATATAATGAAATGAACAATAACATCTGACAATGACAAGGAGAAGACACCATAGATGTATGGGTGACACCCAAGGTGGGTTTCTTAACTTTATTAGTATGAATAATTTTGTTACAACAATGGAGTGTCACCTTTTTCCTACAACTCTATAATGAATGTTCAATCCATCCAAGGAAATACTACCTATTTCCCAAAATACTTTCACAATCCCACCCCTAAAGCATGTTGATACTGAGAGGGGGGTGAATCAGTATCAAGTACAATTTAAAAACCTTTTCCAAATTATACTTAAACCATTCAATTATATCCAATGAGAAATGAACAATAGTATAAGA
>JZKD02S1246801.1:78647-120930 GCA_000966675.3 Picea glauca
TGTCATCTTCAAAAATTCATTTCTCCTCAACCATGAGGATCCACGTGACGTACCACATACCACTGGAAACAACATGATGTATACTATCCATCCATGGGTGTTGTATCTGCATGTGAATTTTCCTTCATGTCCAGATAACTTCATCAATCTTGTGGTCCAAAACCCATGACTAGGGTTGACATCAATGACAACAACCAATCTTCCAACAAAGCAGCTGCAGAATTGTCTCTTGCAGGTCCTATCTCTTCAACAATCCACTTAGCCAACATACAAGTAGTCTACTATGCCAACCCCATACTTAGAACAATCACATAAATCTGTGTCCACCCTCATAATGACTCTTCTTCCATGAAATTGCATAATGTAGTTGTACTCTTTATATATTGGATAATGTTTTGTCATTGCCTTCTTCTAAGGTGAATTGCAATCCACTCCACATCAAAACTGAACGAAATGTGCAATCCACCCAACCATCCAACAAGTCTTTGTAGTCCAACCTTCTCATGCATTTGATGGTCCAACTTCCATTCTTGAACAACATCAAAGGAACTCCTTTCCCTTCCTTGTGTTGCCTGTCATGTTGGTCATCCATCCATCCAACTTGTGATGCAAACTCAACTATCTACGCACTCCTTCCTACATACTAGGGTGTTATGCCCCAAGTAAGGGAATTTATTATCATGCACCCATGAACCAATGAATATCTATGGTCTAAGTCATGATGTAGCTTCTATAAGAAACCCCTAAACACAACCATCATCTTGTTTCCATTCTTAGCCAAATTTCTTTGCTAATCTATCTAACACTTAGGAATGCCTTGAAAACATGCAAGACTACCCAAGGCATGCTCATCCAACCTTGAAACCAATCGAAGTCTGATAATGACCATCTTAGTGGATAGGTGGAGGTTCCCATTTCCATACCCAAGGTGATGTCCTTACAAGTAGTTTCTAAATACATCGCTAAAGACATTGTTACAACACTTAACACAATTAAGCATAGGTTAACATGCAAAGAATTGTAAGAAATAAAAATATTTCCATACACAACACATACACATATTCGCCATGATCACTTGTTTATATCAACCCATAGGGACATCTTATATAGAACCAATATGTAACCAACTCCCTTGAACTAAGGAAGCTGAGGTCCACATAGATTGGTTAGTGTGCATAATGAACTCCTTAATTTTTCCCTTGTTCTATGTACCAATTGATTGTTTGGGTATAACTACTTAACCAATCAAATGATTGGTCAGCCATCCAATTGGTCTCCTAGTAAATTTCTTAGTCAACCTCCCAGTCAACCACTCAATCGACCTCCCCGTCAAATCTCCTGGTCAATTGTTGATCGTCAATTGATTGTTTCCAAATATCTAGAGGTATGATGAACCTACAAATCCTATCATTCCAACACCCCCCATCAACACAACTCTTTAGAGATTCAGGAGGTGAAATTACTTCTGCAGAACACCCCCATAATTGTAGCTTCAAGAATCCCAATCATATTTTCCAAACTGATATTCCAAGAGAGAATTCTTAAATATGTCAACAACTTGATCATCTATCTTGCAACAAAATAGATTCACAACATTTTCTTGTACTAATTGTCTCAAATAGTGAGCATCCAACTCCACATGCTTCATTATATTATGTGCAACTTGCATCGCACTTGGATGATCACAATACCCTATAGTCGATGTCTCGATAGGAAATCCATGTTCACCCATAAGATGTTGAATCTGACACTACTTTTATACCAACATACATTGCACCTTGATACTGTGTTTCTATTGTCAATAAATAAACCACCTTCTACTTTTACAAGACCAGACAATGGGTTCGAAAACAAGTCAAAGTACATAACTCAATGTCGAAATTTTGTCATCTCCATCTCCAACCCAATTCCAATCAGTGTAAATGACTAAGCGGTTCACTTTTTCACTGCAATACTTTATACTAAGTTGGTAAGTTCCCTTGATATAATGAACAATTCTCTTTGTAGACTTAACATGAGTTTCTTATGGATCTTGCATAAATGAAGAAACCACACTGATAGAAAATGAAATATTAGGTCGACTATGAGTTAAATGAATAAGGATACCGAAAAACTATTGATAGAGTGTAGCATTGAATTTTCAAGAATCATAATATTTGATGAGCTTCACTCATGATTGATAAGGTGTAGCACACGGTTTACAATATTCCATTATGAACTTATGTAAGAGATTCAACAAATTTTTAGGTTGAGAAATATAGATTCCTTCATCCATCTATAACACTTGGATGCCCAAAAATAAAGTCAATAGACCAAGGTTGGTCATCTCAAATGTATCTGTTAATTTTTTTCTCAAACCCAAAATTAAATTACCATTGCTTCTAGTAATGATTATGTCATCCACATATAATGCAACAATCAATGTTTCATCTTTTACATGCAATACACGAACATTGTGATCTAATTCATTGTGTTTGAAACCTATAGTGAGGAAAAATTTGTCAATCTTCACATACCATGCCCTAGGGCCCTATTTAAAACCATACAAGGATTTCCTTAGTCGACACACAAGACTTCCATCTTTCTCAAAATCGGGGGGATTGTTCCATGTAATTGTTTTGGGTGAGATTACCATGTAATACATTTTGACATTCATTTGATGTACCTCCCATCCAAAGTGAGTAGAAAGTTAAAGAAATAGTCGAAAAGAGTTCATCTTTGCAATAGATGCAAAGGTCTCAATGTATCCTATGAATTTTTGTTGAGAAAATACCTTAGCCACCAAATGAAGCTTATGTCTTTCAAAATTCCTTCATATGTGAATTCAGTCTTGTAGACTCATAAAAATTTCATCACAATCTTTCCTTGCAGTTGAGGGATTACATCCTACTTATCATTCTTCATTAAGGAATGATACTCATCACCCATAACATCCTCCCATTCAGGTCAACCATGTGCATTTGCATATGTATTTGGATCACATCTCTAGTACACATTCCATTAGAAAAACACTACCATGTTGCTTTTAAATTCTATATTTCCTTGAGTCATAGACATGTCATGCATTAGCTCTAGTAACTTCAATTGTCTTGGAAACTCATCTAAGAAGGCACACTCCAATTTTTGAAGGAGTTCCTCTACTAATTTTTTCATTCCTAGACTGAACAAGAGTCCCCAAACTTGTATTTGATTATGTGATGGAAGGTTGACTACCAGTTGAGCTAGTCAAATGAGTTGATTTTCCAGTTGATGGTACAATTAGGTAGTCAGTTAGCCTAGAGTTCCCAAAAATTTCTGATGGATCATTTCTCAACAAGCCATAAGAATAATTAAACAAGGAGATACATGAGGTCTTCTCATCAAAGGCAAAATCTCTTCTATAGATAATATCTTGTTTGATAGGATAAACAAATATGTAATCCTTTGACTCTTTAGAGTAGCCTATCATGATACAAGCATGACTCTTCACATCTAGTTTCTTCCTTCTATCATCCAAAATATGATCCTTCTCTATGCATCCAAAGGTTATGATGTGTTTGGTTGAGGGTTTTCTTCTACTCTAGTTTTTTACTGGAGTCACATCCCATAAATATTTAGTTGGAAGTATATTTACTATATAGTTTGAGAAAAAAACATCTCCTTCCCAAAACATAGCCTATAGTCATTTGGCCTAAATTAAACAACATTCCATTTCAACCAAATTCCAATTATTCCTTTCAACAATGTCATTTTTCTAAGGTGTGTAAGGTATATATCTCTACTAAGAGATATTGTTCTATGACAAGTAGTTTTCAAATCCCTTGCTCACATATTCTCCTCCATTGTCAAATATTAAACATTTCACAACTAGACTACATTTCTTTTCAAGCATGTTGACCACCTATTTCAACTAAGTTCCAATTCCATGTATCATGAAGATATGTACCTGGTGGTACGACAAGTTTGAAGACTTATGGCTTAGTAGGGAATTTTTTCCCATAGCACTTCTTTCTGTTTCCATGGAATGTACATTCCCCTATGTGGGATAATTTTTTAATATGTTAGCATGGGTCAAGTTTTACTTAGTTTCTTAGGACTTTAACATTAGGTAAGTCCTTTCATCGAGTGTTTTTTATTCTCAGGTAATTAATCTTGCTTTTCAACGATTCTAATTACTCTTGAGTTTTTCACTCAATAATCCTCCAAAGTAGTGAAATGTGTTCTAATGATAGAGACCAATGGGTGAATAAGGTATAAATATGTTGTAAATGACCATGATATACATCTCCTAGAGTCTTGTGAAATTTCGATAGGTTTTGATAGGATTTTTTAATAATTAAATTTTTTCGTAAATTGGAAATTTTAATTATTTTTTATGAAAAGTGTAAACATTTGGTCCTTATGTATTTTGTATAGGGGTGTGAGTATTAAAAAAAAAAGTCTTATGACCCTATACACCCTTGGACCAAGTTTCAGCTCAATTGGACAAGTTTTTCTAGGTCATTGTTCATGAGGAGTCCAAGTCTGTCAAAAGTCAGCAAATAATTGGCTAAGGTAAAAAGTCAAAAAATTGTAAAATTGTATAAAGTCACGAGAGAGAGTGGGGAAATTGTTCCTAATGTATTTACTAAGTTGGAAGAGTGAAAATCCACTTAGAATCCACCCCCCTCCCCCCCCATACCAAGTCAACAATCAAAAGTGAGTCTCCCTAATGAAAAGTGTGCCCCCTTCTTCATGAACTTGGGGAAAAGAAAAATTAAAGTGAAAAAGTGCCTAAAACCCTAAGTGTTCCCTTACTATAGCCTAAACTCATGTTTTAACAAGAGTAAATGAGTTTCCCCCCTTCACACCTCACCCCTCAAACCCTAACTCACTACCAAAACCCTAAAAGTGAACCCTCCTTGACTTGTTCTCTCTCTCTCTTGGATGGGTGACACTTGTAACTCATCCAAGAGGGGTCTCTCCTCTCTCCCTCCTTTAAAAGGAATCCCTCTCTCTCTATTTTGACCTGGAGTGTTCACAACAACTCTATTATTCCAAAATCTTTCCACACTCTCTCTCATTCTCTCTCATTTTTTTCTTGTAATTTTGGTGCTATTTGGTATCCTTTATTGGGGCAATAAAGTGAAGCTTTGGAGGATATATTGGTGTTCTTAGTGAATTTTTGGTGCTTTTGGATATTCTTGTATGGTATTTTCTCTTGGTGAGGTAACATTGTATACTTTTGTTTATTTTTTCTTCACATTGTTTTACTTGAAGAACCCTAAGCAAAGTATTTTTCTAGGGATAAATCTGTAGTAGTATTGCTATAGGTTTATGTAATTTTATTTTATTAGTGTTTGCAAAGTATTTTGTAGGCATTTTAAAAGATCTCACCTTCTTTCTTCGTTGTGTAGCAAGGGTTTACAGATTTGCAGGTTGCCCAAGCTTGGAGGAGGAACTCTAAAGGCTTCATTTTGCTCCATATAATTTTTTGTTTTAATTTCATCCTTCTATTTATTTATTTTATGCTCATATTATCATTCAAATCTTGCTAAAAATTTAAATCTTCAAGTTCATATTTTTTCTGTAAAAATTTATATACATATGCTAACATAAAACTAACATATTGTGGTGATTTTTAGCATTTTCCAACAAGCTTTCTTGGTTGTTTTATGCAAGTTTTCACCATAAAAAGAGGAGGCTTTTCCCAAAATAGGCAACTAGAGGCTCAAGAGAACATCACTAAGCTTTGGTGCAAATCCCCTCTCTCTATCTCACTTTCAAAAGCCAGTGCAAGAAACCCAAGAGTGTCTCTTGGGCTTGCACTTTCTATTTCTTTCCAAGTTGAAAATCTATAAATAATTTAATAATTTTTTCCCACACCTTGCATTGTGCTTGGCTTTGCCATCCTTGCAAAATCTTGTCAGCTAGGATTATAAATAATTTTATGATTTTTACTTTAGTTAACTTTGTCCACCTTTTCCATAAAATCGAAAGGATTTTTTCTCTACATTGTGCCAAAGTAGTGTGGTTAATTTGTTTAAGTTATTTATTTTGAGTAATTTTTGTTTGCCCACACCTTGCATGTGAGTGGCTATGTCATCCTGAAAAATCGTGGAGGCTAGTGTTTAAAGTTTTTTTATTTTTATTTTGAAAAGTAAATAAAATTTACCTCGCCTTTGCCTTGTATTCCCTCCCCTTCCCACTTTGTGTATCTTGGGTAATAAGAAAGGGCAAAGGATTGAGTGGATAATTTAATTAGGCACTCATTTTCCATTATTTTTTGGCCACTAAACTAAGGTGACTTGTGGAGGCTAGAAGGGGTTGAATCCAAGGACGATTTCACAGCACTAAGTGTCCTCCTTGTTGAGTGCCAAAGAGCTTTGGACTTGACATGTGGAGCGAGGGGAGAACCTTGGTGTTCTTCTTATTGAGAACCTAGCATTTCCTCTTGGCTAAGGGATAAGGACTTGGGGTAGTCACATAGCTTAGGTTTGCAACCCTTCGCATCTAAACCACTAAGCTAAAAAGAAAATTAAAATTAACTAAAACGCAACCTAAACACTTGCACAACATTTACATTTCCTTGCAATTTATTTTCAAGTATTTACATTCTATTTATTTTGTGCAAGTTATTTTTCATGTGTAAATATTTACATTGATTCATTTATAAGCATTTTTTGTTCTTTTAAAGTAATTGTATAAAGTTATTTTTAATTCATTGTGTAGATAGTTCTGAGTTTGTTTTATTCTTGTAAACTTATCTTTCTTTTGTGTATATTGGAATAAGTGGAGTTTGATAATCTTTAGGCACTGGTCTAATTGTTGTTTAATAAAACAAACGTTTTCTTGTCATTAAAAGATTGCATATTTCATTGGTTTATTGTCATTGGGTTGGGGAATATTAATCAACAAATCAATTAACACCTATAACTAATAAAAATTCCACATAGTTTAATAGGGTCTAGCCCCCTTGGCTTCCCTAGGAGTGAGCCTAGATGAAAGGAGTCTAGATCGAGGTGACAATGGGTCTAGACTCAGTTTTGTGCCTCCAAGGACACACTGAGTGGGTTGGAGACTTCTCCACATTTGTAGGTGTGTATTAGGATGACAACATCTTTGGCACTGTTTCCGGGGATAAGTCTCTTATCCTTGGTTGATTGACAGAATTTAATTAATTCTTTAAAAAACTAAGTAATCAAATTTTCCTTTAATTTTTAACTTAAGTTTTGTTATTTGACATTGCTTAATCTGCAAGTGGCGACTCCACTTAATCATTCCTTGACATATCCTACCAGGAGAAACCCACAAGGGTTGGTTGATTCCCTTCCTGAACTTGAAAGAGTGTATAAGAGGAGAATAAACAGACTAGCTCCTTGTAGGCTCCTTGAAAGTCTTGGAGAATAAGCAATCTCTGACATACATATCTTGTTTGTACATACTAATCCTACAAAAAATATGGGTGACCCATTGAGGCCTTGTAATTTTACTAATATTCAAGATTATCCTCACCCTATTTCTGACAAAGCTATTGAGAAATTGCCTACTTTTCAGGAAAACAATGTTGTTAGTGCCAAGTCTCACCTCGTGAATTTCAACATGTGCATCCTAAAATAGTGCAATGGTCACAATTATGAAGACATGAAGATGACTCTTTTTGTGTATTCTCTGGAAGGGGATGCCTTAGATTGGTTCATGGAACATGATGATGGAAAATTTATCACCTTGGCAGAAAGCCAGAAAGCCTTCAATGAAAGATGGGGTGATCAGAAGGAATGTTGTCATTTATTTTTTGCTCTTAACTCTAGTCAAAAGAATAAAAATGAAACAATGGAAGAATTCAATAAGATATTTAATAACTTGGTTAAGAGCCTCCCTCAAACTATTAAGCCTCTTGATGCATCTATTTTAATTCGTTATATGGAATCCTTTGAGGGTGAAATCAGATATCAATTAAGGGACAAAGAGACAACAACTCTAAATGATGCACAAAAGCATGCTATCAAAATAGATAATAACATGCAAGATGATAGGAAGTCAAATATTCCTTGTTTATCAAAGGGAACTTCTTCCAAAACCAATGAGGAGAAGAAGAAGAAAGTTGAAAATAAAGAATCTTCTAATGAAGGAATCAAGGATCTCACCCAATTAATTAAGCAAATGGATATTAACCAGGCTAATCAAATGAAGCAAATAAATATTAACCAGGCTAATCAAATGAGAGAATATGCTAATAACATGACAACCATGCAAAATAGGTTGATAGCCATGGAGAGCGCTCAAGCTAATATACCCGATCATATGCCAAATGATAAGTGGCCAAAGAAACCTCCACCTCATGAAGAAAGGCCCCTAAATACTTTTGAGTCTACTAACTTGGTTGACCACCAAGTTATCCCATATTGTAGACCTTGTAGACAATTTCATGAAGAATCAACTTGCCAAATTTTTCTTTAAATTTGTAATTAAGGGCAACCCTCTAGATTAGAAAATGAAAAAGTTAATATATTTGGTCATGATTATAAAGTGCGCATGGATGAATGGATGGAATTGATAAAGAATATAAGGGAGATAAATTACATGAATGAAGTTGTGGACAAAGTAACAGAAAATTTTGGTCCTAAGTGTAAGACCCTAAGGTCGAGCCCATGCTGAATTGTAATTATGATTATAGGTTAGTGAGCCGAGTGTTTAGAAGTTGGAAGACTTATGTGTTTATTAGGCTAGAGGGACCAGATGATAAGTCCAATGAGCTTGATTATGTACATGTAAATATGCACATCATTAATAAAATTACATCATTGCATGTAGACCGACCATGAAGAAAGAGTAATGGGGGACTAAGATCCACTAGGTAGGGAAGGGGCTAAGTGTCTAGGAGTAGGGGATAAGCTAGAGGGATTACCTCTAAAGGAATAATATTATATTATTATTTCCTAGAGGCTAAGGTCTGACATAACCATGTTTTCCTAAGTTCTTGGGGAAAGGGGACAAGTGTTAAGTGGAGCTCATGCAGCTTCAAGAAGACATGTGTCAACTTGGGCGCATGCATATTTTAGGTGGGAAAGTCAGCTCATTGGAGGTTCCCTCACCAATCTCATTATTCTCACGATGGTTGCCACTTTGCAGGTCATCCATACTCCCCATTGATGCATGCACTGAGACAGGGATAGCCTTGATGCAACCAACCATTGCCTCCATCGTCGATCTCTACAACTTCTGAAACTACACACCCGTGTAATGAAGCTAACCATTTTCCTGTGAATCACAACACGATTGCGTAGTGTCTGAGCCATATAGTGCCTTAGCCTTTGATGTTGCTACCCATGTTTTCTCTAGACTGGTGTGGCTTGTTGTCATTAGCAGAGCCCATACCCAATTTTTGTTGCAGAGGTTACCCGCTGGACTTAGGATATGGATAGAAGAGGTAGGTTGTTAGGCATGTGAGCAACTCTCTCCAGGTGAGAGAGTGTGATGAGGAAGTGAGTTCTCATGGAGGGAGTCTCGTAGCAGCTACAGTACTCTGAGACTTTCGATCCAGGATGTTTCTGAAGCCCTAGAAGGGAGGTGGACAATTGATGGACTTGTGATAGTGAAGGTGTACACCCCCGAGGTGGGATAGGTGTGTGGGGAATGAGGGTATACGGGTGTTGGGCGTAAGTGGATCCTAGGAGAAAATCCTGTTGATCTATGCAAATTTCCTGTTATCTTTGTCAAGCCTAGGAATCCCTTGCCCGTTGGAGTTTAGTCCCAGCTTGGGGGTGACCCACTGCTGAGTGTGATGAGCAATGTCCTCTAAGGATGGAAGGTTCGTGGAAGGTCTGCATGCAGTTGGTGGTCCTCTATTAAAAGATAAGTACATAATTCTTTGTTATCTGTATGATTTGTATTTATATATATGTTGTTATGTTTATGTGTTTTTCCTGTGATTAATGCATGCATGCTTTACTATTGTTTATGCATTACGTTGTGTGATAGCAGAATGTAAAACAACTATTAATTGGTATGTGTTATCATCATTTCCACATTTATCTATGTACAAGAAGAATGTTTATGTCTGTTTAAAAATTGCATTAGATATGTATATAAATATATATGGTATCAGAGTAGAAATATTAAGTATACAATTTTTTAGGTAGCATTGCTCAGTAGTGATTTTGAGGGTCGGGGACATCAAAAAATGGTATCAGAGCCATGGTTTCAACACTGAGCATGGATGGTCCAGGAAAGTGGAAGTTGAAGAAAAGGTTTCAGAAAGGAATTGTCGTTGAAATGGTCAAAATCGAAGTTCAGATCCTAGTTTTCAACACTGAGCCTGAATTAGATCATATAAGTGGTTATGGAATCAAAATCTCAGAGCAAATTGTTGTCGAGAGGGAAAAAATTGAACTTCAGAGCGTTCTTGCATGCCAAGAGAATACTTGGGACTGTTTTCAGAAGCTCAGGAGGTATAACAGTTTAAGGAATGGAAACATATAAATAAACCACAACAACCATGGTGTTGGGCCATAGGATCTATTCGGGAGAAGGTAGACCCTTCACAGTCATCAGATTTAGAAAAGGTGCAGGAACGTTAACCCATAAGTACTTTGGATTTCGTGACTTCAACGAAGTTTATGTTTTATAGAGAAGAAAGGGTGGAAGCCCGAAGTTCTGAAGTTCTGGAGAGGATATACATTGCATATTCGAGGAGAAATGCTTGACCATTGGATTAGTCGAAGAAAAAACATAACCGTTAGATTAATACAAGAGAAAGAGGTAAGGCGCAATGGTGATAAACAAATCTCAGCTGTCAGATCTGTGCACAAGTGATTGTGATCCGTAGATATCACAACAATTCAGGAGATCAATGTTCGGGAGAAACAAAGTATGCTAAGGTAAAACCTTCTGAAGCCTGAAGTCCTTAAGTGACGTGGCACGATGACATCACCCAGGGTGGCGTGGACTTCCTTAGTCCTACCACATGTCATTCATAATGGAAATTTGACAACCTTGTTGGAATGAAAGCGATATGACACATTGGGCCACATGTCACCACCTTATATGTTGACAGTTGTACCATGTGGACCCCGGAAGATAAAGTAGTTTGAAAGTTCGGAGTTCCATATATTTGAGGAATGCAAGTGTAAAATATTTCAAAGCTTGAAGTCCCAAAGTGATGTGGCTTGTTGACGTCACCAAGGATGACATGGACACATGGGATTTGTGCCATGTGTCAGTGAGTTGGAACCTTTTTAAGTTAGAAATTCTAGTTATAATGTGACATGTGTCATCCACCATATTGGGCCACGTGTCCACTTCTAGTATTTTGCCACATGGAACTCTTCTTGAGCATGGTTAGAGGGGCCCCTCATGGTCACAGAGGACATGTGGCACTAGGTCCTATATTTCAGAGAAATCCAGTGCAAGTGGGTGGAGCAAGAACTTTCGAAGGCCAAAGCACTAAAGTTCATCGTGATCATTGACATTCATGGACGTGTGTCAGAAGATCTAACACTCCGAGGAGTTGTCACTCTGGAGGTTTGTGGAATTGAAGGATTTGGAAAACCTGAAGCACAGAGCCCTGAAGTTAATTGTGGTCGTTGATTTTGGTAGAGAGCAAGGACCGTTGATTCCTCTCACGTCATTTGTGAACTTTGCGAGTTCAGAGTTTGGGAGATTGGCATTGTGGTGAGTTGAAAACATCTGAAGCCTGAACTGTCGAAGTGAGGAGTAAGAGCCTGTTGGTTTAGAACTTGGTCACAGTCGTGGTCATGGGTGAGTTGAGACTGAAGAAAAAGGGGCTAGCACCCGAAATTCAATTGTAAAAATAGAGCAGGGATCGGAGATAGAATCATGGTGATTCTTGATTGACACAGACCAGTCGAAAATAGAGTCTGATATTCTTTGATTGAATCAGATTGTTTAAGTTATTCTGGAGAATTATTAAGTCTAATATCCTAACAAAAATTCGGTTGACTGCACATTTTGCAGAGTTAACAATTGACAGAATCAACTTGAATTGTTCCATAGTGCAAAGAGATGGAGGAGGCATAGGATGCTTATAGTTTGAAGGATGAATTTAGAGGAATGGATGTCCATTTGGGAATTGAAGGAATAAACTCCAATGGGAATGGAGAAGAAATAGATAAATAAGTGAGCATGATGAAAATCATTAAGAATTTGCAAACAGATGTCCAAATTCACCAAGAAGATAACAAAAGGCTTATGAGATCCAGGGAGCAATAGGGAGAATTCAATATGAAGTTGATGTGGAGATTGGAAATAATTGAAAATAAATTGGATAAGGAAAGTGAATCTAGTAAATTAGGAATTCATGGGACCCTAGATGAGGAAGGAAGAGGAAGAAGTGGTAGTAGACATCACCAGCACTTCCAAAATCATTCCCATAAGAGAGCACATAGTATCTCAAGTCCATCCCCTGTCAGGAAGCATAGGAGATATGAAGTGGATGAACTGAAGGGTGAAATGAATAAGATCAAACCTCCTACATTTTATGGAGAGCACAAGAAATATGAAGATTTTGAGGCATGGTTGATGGGCATGAGGAAATATTTCCAACTGCAGAATTACTCTTCTCATGCAGAAGGAAGTATTGACATCTATTAGCTAAAAGGAAATGCGTCCATATGGTGGGATCAACTTGTGAAAGTGCAACACATCAGAGAGAAGAATGTTACATGGAGGGAATTCAAGAGGCATTTTGAAAATAAGTACTTAACTAAGAGGTATTATGAAAATAAAATGAAAGAGTTCTTTAAACTCAAGTTGGGAAGTATATCCATTGATGAGTATGAAAGAATATTCTTGGAGCTGTTGAAGTATATCCCCTTCATCAAGGACGAGACAATTAAGATTCAAAGGTATCTGAGTGGGATGTTATCTTTCATCAGTGACAAGATCTAGTATGATGATACTAAAACTATGGAAGAAACCCCATAAGGAGAGAAAAATGATTATTTGATTAACAAAAAGGGAAACCTATTTTCCAGAAGGCTTGGGAAGATAAGAAGAAGTTTAAAAGGGAGCAGAGGTAGAAGGGGATTAAACCACCATTTTTCAGGAATAGTCCTCAATGACAACCAGTTTTGAGAGAGCCCATGATGGTTGAAGTAGGTGGGAAAAGGTCAAGGAAGACACCTTTGGAATGTTGGGGTTGTAAAGGAGATCATAGGTATAGATATTGTCCTCACATAAGTGACAAGGTGAGAGTTGCTCACAATTTTCAACAAGATGAAACAGTGGAGGACATGGATAGAAGAGTACCAAGGATCTATGTAGCCCTGGACAACAAGCAAGCTGAGTTTCAATCACACATGATTGAATTTGAAAATATGATAAAAAACCATTCCCTTACTATTTTAATTGATTCAGGGGCTAGTCATAGATATGTAGATCCTAAGGTAGTGGAAATATTTCAATTGACAAGAAGTAAGCATGGGAAATCCTGGTTAGTGCAACTATCTACATGAGACAAGAGAAAGGTTGTTGAGTTGGTTAAATAATGTCCAATGGGCATGAATGGACTGAGTATCAAGGCAGATTTGAACATCTTTCCTTTGGGATCATATGATTTCCTAATTGGTATGAATTGGTTGGACCAACACCATGCCATACTAGACTATCATAACAAATAATTCACTTTCTTGGATGAGGAGGGAAATTAGAGAGAAGCTCAAGGAATTCCCAGGTCATTTACTATCCAGGAAATCTCAACAATGTAGCTAAATAAGTGTTACAAGAAAGGTTGTCAAATATTTGTAGCCCATATGGAGGAAGCATCTAAAGATAAGGTTCCAAATTTGGAGGATCATGCAGTCCTGGAAGATTTTGAAGATGTGTTCAAGGAGGTACCAGGACTAACTCTAGAGAGAAATATTGATTTCTCTATAAATTTAATTTTTGGAGCAGTTCCAGTATCAAAGACTCCTTACATAATGAGTACACCAGAACTGAAGGCATTGAAAATGCATCTTGAAGAGATTATGAACAAGGGGTATTTACGCCCAAGTGTGTCACTTTTGGGTGCCCCATTCTTGTTCGTGAAGAAGAAAGATGGGACATTAATATTGTGCATCGATTTCATACAGTTGAACAAAGTGAATATAAAGAAAAAGTATCCACTACCAAGGATTGATGATCTCTTCGATCAGTTGAAGCATGTAAGGATATTTTCAAACATAGATCTCAGGTCGAGATACCATCAGGTAAGGATTAAAGAGGAATACATCAGCAAGACCGCCTTTAGGACAAGGTATGGTCATTATGAGTTCATAGTGGTGCCATTTGGTTTATCAAATGCCCCAACTGTTTTCATGTGCTTAATGAATAGCATTTTCCGAGAACATTTAGACAAGTTTGTCATTGCATTTTTGGATGACATCCTTGTATATTCCAAGTCCAAAGAGGAGCATGAGCATCATTTGAGGATGGTGTTGCAAGTGCCAAGAAAGCAGCAGTTGTATGCCCAATTGAGCAAGTGCTCATTTTATCTAAACAAAATTCGCTATTTGGGGCATATCATATTTGAAGAAGGGATATCCATGGACCTTGAAAATATTGAGGCCATTAAAAGGGGGACATCACCTAAAAATGTCACAGAAGTCAGATCCTTCATGGGTCTAGCTGGCTACTACAAAAGTTTCATTGTAGGGTTTTCGAGAATAGTTCACCCCATCACTTCCTTGCAAAGGAAGGGGAAGAAGCTTCAATAGGTAGAAGAATGTAAAAAGAGCTTCCAGCAATTGAAGCGGTTGTTAACCAGTGCTCCAATTCTAAAGATTGCATATCTAAATGTAGATTTTGTAGTTTACAAAGAGGAATGCAAAGAAGGACTGGGTGGAGTCCTTAGTCAGAAAGGATTTGTGATATGTTTCGAGTCTAGAAAATTGAAAGATAATGAAAGTCTCTATGCCACTCATGATTTAGGGTTGGAAGCCATAGTGCACGCTTTGAAGAAGTGGAGGCACTACCTCACGGAAAAGCGATTTGAGTTGAAGATAGACCATAATGGTCTGAAGTATTTGTTTGATCAACCTACTTTGAATGCTAGGCAGAGTAGATGGTTGGAATTCCTCTCTGAGTATGATTTTGATATCAAGAACATCAAATGAAAGGAGAACAAGGTGGTTGATGCACTCAGCAGGAGAGTGCATGAAATGCATGCTACATCCATTAGCATGCATCAGATGGATCTTGAGGGAATAATTTTTGAGGCTACAAAAGTTGATTTGGAATACACGAAATTGGTAACTAAATTGAAACAAGGTAGAATTGATGGAGTTCTCTTGTATAAGAACATAGTTTATGTAACAAATTCTATGGAATTGAGGAGAGAAATTTTAAAAGAGGTGCATAATGTACCTTATGCAGGACACCCAGGATATCAGAAGATAGTTTTAGTAGTCAATATCCAATATTATTGGCCAGGCATGAAGAAATAAATTGCAGAGTACATAGCCAAATGCTTGGAGTATCAAAGGGTCAAGGCAGAGCATAGACACCCACTTGGGTTGATGCATCCATTACCCATTCCTCAGTGGAAGTGGGAATTGGCGATAATGGATTTCACCACAGGATTTCCCAGAAAAAGCAAGCAACATGATTCCATCATGGTGGTGGTAGATAAGCTCACGAAGGCCACCCATTTTATTCCATTGAAGACTACGCACAAGGAAATTGATGTTGTTGATATTTATATGAAGGAAGTAGCACGCTTTCATGGAATACCCAAGACAATTGTGTCTAACAGAGACCCAAAGTTTACCTCAAAGTTTTGGAGAGGATTATTCAAGGGGTTTGGAATGAACCTGAACTTCAGCACAACTTATCATCCTGAGTCTGATGGACAAACAGAAAGGGTTAACCAAGTGATAGAGGATAATATAAGGATATATGTGATGGACAAACCATCTAAATGGGAAGATTATCTACACTTGGTATAATTTTCCTACAACAATGGGTGTCAAGCATCACTGAAGATGAGCCCGTTTGAAGCACTTTATGGAAGAAACTGCAACACCCCAATAAGCTAGGAAAGCCCAACTGATAAAGAAGTGGTTGGGATAGAGTTGATAAGGAAAATGGAAGAGAATTTGTTAAATATAAAGATGAATTTGAAGGTTGCCCAAGACAGGAAAAAAATATATGCAGACAAAGGCAGATCCTACAGGGATTTTAAAGTGCGTGATCATGTTTTTCTGACGGTGAAAGCCAACAAAAGTTCCATGAAGCTGGGAAGTTGTTCCAAGTTGGAAGCCAAATATTGTGCACCATTTGAAATTATAGAAAGTATTGGAACAGTAGCTTATATGCTTGCATTGCCTCCATCCATGACTATTCATAATGTATTTCATGTATCATTTCTCAAGAAGTATATACTTGATGTTAATCATGTGATTGATTGGAATGTGATTCAGGTGGAGCAAGAAGGCGCTTTTCAAGTGTATCTTGTGTGCATATTGGACTGGAAGAGAAAGAAACTTTGGAATCGAGTCGTAAGGCTCGTAAAGGTTCAGTGGACCTAGTATGGTCCTGAGGATGCAACATGGGAGCATGAAGATGTTATGTGGGCAAAGTACCCACATCTTTTTGAATATTTTGGAAATCTTGTTGTTGTTGTGTGAATAAGTTTCATTGAGGACAGTGAAAAAATAAGAAGATGGGATTGTAACACTGCAAGGCTGAGCCTCTGCTGAATTGTAATTGGAGTCACATCCCATAAATATTTAGTTGGAAGTATATTTACTATATAGTTTGAGAAAAAACCATCTCCTTCCCAAAACATAGCCTATAGTCATTTGGCCTAAATTAAACAATATTCCATTTCAACCAAATTCCAATTATTCCTTTCAACAATGCCATTTTGCTAAGGTGTGTAAGGTATATATCTCTACTAAGAGATATTGTTCTATGACAAGTAGTTTTCAAATTCCTTGCTCACATATTCTCCTCCATTGTCAAATATTAAACATTTCACAACTAGACTACATTTCTTTTCAAGCATGTTGACCACCTATTTCGACTAGGTTCCAATGTCATGTATCATGAAGATATGTACTTAGTGGTACGACAAGTTTGAAGACTTATGGCTTAGCAAGGAATTTTTTCCCATAGCACTTTTTTCTGTTTCCATGGAATTTCCACTCCCCTACGTGGGATAATTTTGTAATATGTTAGCATGGGTCAAGTTTTATTTAGTTTTCTAGGAATTTAACATTAGGTAAGTCCTTTCTTTGAGTGTTTTTTATTCTCAGGTAATTAATCTTGCTTTTCAACGATTTTAATTACTCTTGAGTTTTTCACTCAATAATCTTCCAAAGTAGTGAAATGTGTTATAATGATAGATACTAGTGGGTGAATAAGGTATAAATATGTTGTAAATTACCATGATATACATCTCCTAGAGTCTTGTGAAATTTCAATAGGTTTTGATAGGATTTTTTAATAATTAAAATTTTCCGTAAATTGGAAATTTTAATTATTTTTTATGAAAAGTGTAAACATTTGGTTCTTATGTATTTAGTATAGGGGTGTGAGTATTTAAAAAAAAATTCTTATGACCCTATACACCCTTGGACCAAGTTTTAGCTCAATTGAACAAGTTTTTATAGGTCATTGTCCATGAGGAGTCCAAGTCAGTCAAAAGTCAGCAAATAATTGGCTAAGGTAAAAAGCCAAAAAATTGTAAAATTTTCTAAAGTCACGAGAGAGAGGGGTAATTATTCCTAATGTATTTACTAAGTTGGAAGAGTGAAAATCCACTTAGAATCCCCCCCATACCAAGTCAACAACCAAAATTGAGTCTCCCTAGTGAAAAGTGTGCCCCCTTCTTCATGAACTTAGGGAAAAGAAAAATTAAAGTGAAAAAGTTCCTAAACCCTTAGTGTGCCCTTACTATAGCCTAACCTCATGTTTTAACAAGAGGAAATGAGTTTTCCCCCTTCACACCTCACCCCTCAAACCCTAACTCACTACCAAAACCCTAAAAGTGAACCGTCCTTGACTTATTCTCTCTCTCTTGGATGGGTAACACTTGTAACTCATCCAAGAGGGGTCTCTCCTCTCTCCATCATTTAAAAGGAATCCCTCTCTCTGTATTTTTACATGAAGTTTTCACAACAAATCTATTATTCCAAAATCTCTACACACTCTCTCTCATTCTCTCTCATTTTTCTCTTGTAATTTTGGTGCTATTTGGTAACCTTTCTTGGAGCAATAAAGGGAAGCTTTGGAGGATATATTGGTGTTCTTGGTGAATTCTTGGTGCTTTTGGCTACTCTTGTATGGTATTTTCTCTTGGTGAGGTAACATTGTATATTTTTGTTTATTTTTGCTTCACATTGTCTTACTTGAAGAATCCTAAGCAAAGTATTTTGCTAGGGATAAATTTGTAGTAGTATTGCTATAGGTTTATGTGATTTTATTTTATTAGTGTTTGCAAAGTATTTTGTAGGCATTTTAAAAGATCTCACCTTCTTGCCTCATTGTGTAGCAAGGGTTTACAGATTTGCAGGTTGCCCAAGATTGGAGGAGGAACTCTAAAGGCTTCATTTTGCTCCATATAATTTTCCGTTTTAATTTCATCCTTCTATTTATTTATTTTATGCTCATATTATCATTCAAATCTTGCTAAAAATTTAAATCTTCAAGTTCATATTTTTTCTGTAAAAATTTATATACATATGCTAACATAAAACTAACATATTGTGGTTATTTTTAGCAATTTCCAGCAAGCTTTCTTGGTTGTTTTATGCAAGTTTTCACCATAAAAAGAAGAGGTTTTGCCCAAAATAGGCAACTAGAGGCTCAAGAGAACATCACTAAGATTTGGTGCAAATCCCCTCTCTCTATCTCACTTTCTAAAGAGAGTGTAAGAAACCCAAGAGAGTCTCTTGGGCTTGAACTTTCTATTTCTTTCCAAGTTGAAAATCTATAAATAATTTTAATAATTTTTTCCTACACCTTGCATTGTGCTTGGCTTTACAAGGTTTTTGAGAATAGCTCACCCCATCACTTCCTTGCAAAGGAAGGGGAAGAAGTTTCAACAGGTAGAAGAATGTAAAAAGAGCTTCCAACAATTGAAGCGGTTGTTAACCAGTGCTCCAATTCTAAAGATTGCATATCTGAATGTAGATTTTGTAGTTTGCAAAGACGAATGCAAAGAAGCACTGGGTGGAGTCCTTAGTCAGAAAGGATTTGTGATATGTTTCAATTCCATAAAATTGAAAGAGCATGAAAGTCTCTATGCCACTCATTATTTAGGGTTGGAAGCCATAATGCATGCTTTGAAGAAGTGGAGGCACTACCTCATGGGAAAGCGATTTGAGTTGAGGATAGACCATAATGGTCTGAAGTATTTGTTTGATCAACCTACTTTCAATGCTAGGCAGAGTAGATGGTTGGAATTTCTATGTGAGTATGATTTTGATATCAAGCACATCAAAGGAAAGGAGAACAAGGTGGTTGATGCACTCAGCATGAGAGTGCATGAACTGCATGCTACATCCATTATCATTGATCAGACGAATCTTGAGGGAATAATTTTTTAGGCTGAAAAAGTTGATTTGGAATACATGGAATTGGTAACTAAATTGAAACAAGGTAGAATTGATGGAGTTCTCTTGTACAAGAACATAGTCTATGTAACAAATTCTCCGGAATTGAGGAGTGCAATTTTAAAAGAGATGCATAATGTACCTTATGCAGGACACCCAGAATATCAGAAGACAGTTTCAGTAGTCAATATCCAATATTATTGGCCAGACATGAAGAAAGAAATTGTAGAGTACATAGCCAAATGCTTGGAGTGTCAAAGGGTTAAGGCAGAGCATAGACACCCACTTGGGTTGATGCAACCATTACCCATTCCTCAGTGGAAGTGGGAATTGGTGACAATGGATTTCATCACAAGATTTCCCAAAACAAGCAAGCATTATGATTCCATCATGGTGGTGGTAGATAAGCTCTTGAAGGCCTCCCATTTTATTCCATTGAAGACTACACACAAGGCAATTGATGTTGTTGATATTTATATGAGGGAAGTAGCATGCTTGCATGGAATACCCAAGACAATTGTGCCTAACAGAGACCCAAAGTTTACCTCAAAGTTTTGGAGAGGATTATTCAAGGGGTTCAAAACGAACATGAACTTCAACACAACTTATCATCCTGAGTTTGATGGACAAACAAAAAAGGTGAACCAAGTGATAGAGGATATTCTAAGGATGTATGTGATGGACAAACCATCTAAATGGAAAGATTATCTACACTTGGTAGAATTTACCTACAACAATGCGTATCAAGCATCACTGAAGATGAGCTCGTTTGAAGCACTTTATGGAAGAAACTGCAACACCCCAATAAGCTGGGAAAACTCAACTGATAAAGAAGTGGTTGGGATAGAGTTGCTAAGGGAAATGGAAGAGAAGTTGTTAAATATAAAGATGAATTTGAAGGTTTCCCAAGATAGGAAAACATGATATGCAGACAAAGGTAGATCCTACAGGGATTTTAAAGTGTGTGATCATGTTTTTCTGAAGGTGAAAGCCAACAAAAGTTCCATGAAGCTGGGAAGTTGTTCCAAGTTGGAAGCCAAATATTGTGGACCGTTTGAAATTATAGAAAGGATTGGAACAATAGCTTATATGCTTGCATTGCCTCCATCCATGACTATTCATAATGTATTTCATGTATCATTTCTCAAGAAGTGTATACTTGATGTTAATCATGTGAATGATTGGAATGTGATTCAGGTGGAACAAGAAGGCACTTTTCAAGTGCATCCTATGCGCATATTGGACTAGAAGAGAAAGAAACTTCGGAATAGAGTCGTAGGGATTGTAAAGGTTTAGTGGACCTGGTATGGTCCTGAGGATGAAACATGGGAGCATGAAGATGCTATGCCGACAGAGTACCCACATCTTTTTGAATATTTTGGAAATCTTGTCATTGTTGTGTGAATAAGTTGCATTGAGGACAGTGAAAAAATAAGAATAGGGGATTGTAACACCCCAAGGCCGAGTCCCTGCTGAATTGTAATTATGATTATAGGCTGTTGAGCCAAGTGTTTATAAGCTAGAAGAATTATGTGTTTATTAGACTGGAGAGCCCAGATGTTAATGCCAATGATCATGATTATGTACATGTAAATACTCACATCATTAATAAAATTACATCACTGCATGTAGACCGACCAGGAAGAAAGAGTTATGGGGGAATAAGCTCCACTAGGTATGGAAGGGGATACGTGTCTAGGAATAGGGTCTAAGATATAGGGCTTACCTCTAAAGGAATAATATTATATTATTATTTCCTAGAGGCTAAGGTCTGACATAACCATGTTGTCCTAAGTTCCTGGGGAAAGGGGACAAGTGTTAAGTGGAGCTCATGTAGCTTCAGGAAGACATGTGTCAACTTGGGCAGATGTAGGTTTTAGGTGGGAAATTCAGCTCGCTGGGTGTTCCCTCATGACTCTCAGGATTCTCACGATGGTCGTCACTCTGTAGGTCAGTCATACTCCCCACTAATGCATGCACTGAGACAACAATATCCTTGACACAACCAACCATTGCCTCCATCATCGATCTGTGTAACTTATGAAACTGCACACCCTTGTAATGAAGCTAACCATTTTCCTGTGAAGCACAACACAACTGCGTAGTGTCTGAGTCATATCATGCCTTATCCTTTCTTGTTTCTACCCACATTTTCTCTAGACTGGTGTGGTTGGCTATCATTACCAGAGCCCATACCCAATTTTTGTTGTGGAGGTTACCCATTGGAATTAGGAGCTGGGTAGAAGAGGTAGGTTGTCAAGCCTGTGAGAAAATATCTCCAGGTGAGAGAGTGTGTTGAGGAAGTGAGTTCTCCTGGAGGGAGTCTCGTAGCAGCTATAGTACTTTGAGACTTCTGGTCCAGCCTGTTGTTGAATCCCTAGAAGGGAGGTGGATAGTCGATGGACTTGTGATAGTGAGATAGCTTTAAATGGGTGATAGCCCTGGGTCTGTTCTATTTATGTTTTATCTCCTTTTGCCTATGCGAGTACTTTTGCTACCCATTCCTGTAATGGCTCTATTTGAGCCTGACGCTCATGTTTATGAGTTTGTGCAATGATAAGTTATGCCTGCATCTTATTCATCTCTTGCATCCCTTTGACTCATTTTGGATTGGTATGGTCTTATGCCTCTTCTTGAGTTCTTGGATCGTTGCATTGATCCTTTACTCTTCCTTGTCCCAATGTTGGACTTGTGGATCCTCCTCTAGCCTTGTCCAAAGTTGTCCTTCTTTATTGAACAATTCAGTTGTTGTGCTAACATGCTGCTCTATATCTTGCAGTTGCACTGCTTCTTCCTGCTTCCTTTGTTCCTTCACTTCTAGGGGACTGGTTGGTGTGAGCTATTCTCAGAGATTCTCGATCTCCTTCTGATACTGATCAATTGCCTGCACAATCTGGTCGATCTTTTCTGTTACTAAAAGTTCATCTCCTTGTGCAGTGTTTGGGAGTTTCTAAAAAATTCCCCCCACTCTTTGTTCTAGTTCGTTCCTGGGTTCTTTCTCCTCTTGAGTTTCAGACTTGTCCTACTCAAACTTGTTCTAGCGTCTCCCGCTTCTTCGTTGCTTTTTGTAGATTGGCTAAGTTTTTATGTGCATGAGACTGTACCTCGTGGTCGATGCTAAACTGGAATTTGTGTAGTGCCCTTGATGTCATCTATGTCAATACCAATTGGATGTGGTCTAAATCCTTCAAGGGTGTCTATCCCATGATTTCATCCATTTGCAACATGCTAGGTTTGATGTAGATCGATTCATTTGTGTGTGGCATTGAGTGGACTGGGTCTCGTTATTCTACCTCCACTCTTTCTTTGGTCTGTAGCATCAATGGCTCTATGCCTCTGCTACTGCTTGCTATATGTACTTCCCTAAATTTCTTAAGGAACTATCCCATTTTTTCCAGCTCTTTTTTCAATTTATCCCTGTGATGTGTTGCAAGATCGAAGTCTTCTACTAGAAAATCCTGGACCATTATGGTGATCATTTACCCATCATCCTCTATGATCGTATAGTCCATCGATGCTTGTTGTGCCTTTTGATTTCTTACATGCACCTTCTGACTGCGTGACTGGTCTCGTATTTCCCCCTGGTTCCTATGTGATGGGATTTGGGGTGGTCTCTAGCGCTCCCTCAACCTATTTTTGTTATCTGTTGGTTGGCTCTGTAGTCATTGTCTTCCCCTTATGGGTCCCCATGTGTTGTGACCCTTCATCTTAATGAGTTGACTTTCTTTGGCCCGTCCTTGGTTTCTTGAGCACTGGGATTTCTGGAGGCTATGTTTACGCCTGCACTGCCTCTCCTTATATTGTTCTTTCCGGTACTTCCCAGGTAATGGATGGGATCCTCCATTCATACGGTCGTTCGTTGATGACCATATTGATATCACCCTCTGTGATGCAGTAGCGCATATGTAGCCACTGTTTATTTGGATCCTTCCTGGTTGTATCCACATGGTTTGTCTTGTAGCCCGGAAGTTGGTGATGTCTGAATATCGCATGACAGCCTCTAATTTTATTCTCCATGATCGGCTAATAGCTTCCTATATGTCCTGTAGATATGCTTCGAATATGGTTCCAGTCTCCCTCTTATGTATGGCCTATGGCCCAGATCTCTGTAATAGGTATCTCTTTCCCACTGGCTGTGGTCTAGTACAAAATATTACATACCAAGGTTCTCGCCATCCCATGAAGGATATTAGGGTGATTAGCCATGAGTAATGGAACTTTGTGCCTAGGTCATGTGCATCCTTGCAGTCCTCTTGAAATAAGTTCAATAGATATGGGACCCAACTCATTAAGGTGCCTTCTGTGCATTGAGCTACAATTGCAATGACTCATGTTGGTACTTCGTCTTTGTGGCATTTTATTAGCAGTTTGCAGGCTAAGATATTTGTGCCCAATTGTGTATTTGTGTTGTTGATTCGTTTGATCATGATGCCTCTCGTTCCCCTTGCGGTGCCATATTTCTTCTTCATTTATTCTTCCAATGCTTTCTCCTTGGATTTGTCATCCAGAATCAGTGCAGGATCCATACCCCGGATTGGTAATCCTATTATTTGTGTAATGATCTCAATCATTATGGGGATGGGTTTGTCCAGACATATATCCCCTCCATGTGTGACTGCTAACAACTGCTTGATGCATGCTGTTGCGTATTGGCCTCTGCCAAAATCTAGTAGCTTCAACAAAATTAAGATTCTTGTTCTCTCCAGCCCAGGTGCCCATTGGTGTGGTTGATGATCATTTCTCCAAGTTGGTTTATGGCTATGGTCTACATAAAGACCCTCTGTGAAATTTTCAGGAACTTGGTTTCGTCTGATACGTCATGGTTGGAATACTTGAATTTCCCGATGTGACCCAATAGCTCCGGTTCTACCTGAACTCTAGGTGGTATGCGTGGTAGAACAATTTCTATTACAATTTTCTTGCGGGGTGAGATCGATATCTGTACTCTGTCTTCTTTCTGAGGTGGTTGGCTCGAAGTTCCAGCAGCTTCCGGGTGCTCCCCTGTAAGCCATTATAGCCAACCCGTGACAGTTCCAGCGATCTCCTCTGTTGGTTGACCTGGCATGGGTATTTTCAACTCATCTGGTTGCACCACTGCTTCCAGATTCTGTTTCGTTCTATTAACTTCCACAGCTACTTCGGTGATTTCTAGATGCACTTCATGTTGGGTTTCCGCTTCCTCATTTTGAGGCTCCTACACCGCTATTGGAGTGTCCTTGTTCATGGCCTCTTCTTGTGGTTATTAGATTTCTTATAGTATCGGTGTAGAGTTCAACGGTAACTTCTATGGGGATGGTATTTCATCAATGTCGACGATCTCCAACTACTGTTGTTCAGTTTCTTCTAGTTGTCCTCGTGACCTAGTTTGAACCTTGGTTGGTCTAGTTGTCTGTCCTGGTTCTACTGGCTTCGGTGGTGCCATAGTGGTGAATGTCGAATGTCTGCTAAGTTCGAATAACTTCGATGAGAGTTGTGGTCTCTCTTTGTTCGTTTTAGTTGTTGTTACTCTCTCTCTGTGATCCTTTCATGAATAGACTAGTTTCTCCCATGCTCACGTGTTGTATGGGCTCGTCACGAAGATTATCGAGGACGCTTCCTCCATTATGCATTTAATGCATCATAATTGTGGGTTCAATGCATCTGTGGTGGTTTCATACTTTCCATTACGCTTTCTTTGCCGTCTCTAGTTGGCATGTTTAATGTGATGTCCCATCGGTCCTTTCCATGCTTTAATTCTGCCTCATGTTGTCTTGTCAACCTGCTTTCGCCGAATTTCCTTTTCTCGCTTGTTTCCCTTTTGATTTGAGCATTTTCCTTGCCTTTTATGAATTCATGTTTCGAACGTCCTATGGCCTTTCTGTCTCTAGCGTGTTGCACGCTTTTTAGTCTTGTTTCCTTTTTGTTCTCTTTTTTATTTTTGTTCGCCCTTTGTTTTTTTGTTACTGTGCGGTGGCTGGTCGACTGTCCTTATACAACTTTAGTCGACTCACATTGATCATTCCTATGAGTTCTGCACCTAATAAATCACTTAATTGTATAGATCCTCCATCCGTGAAATATTTTACTTTGTATGGCCCTAACTAATGCATTCTAAGATTTTCTGGGTGCTAAAATGATTTGCTGTTGTAGAGCAATACTAGATCTTCTTCCTTGAACATTTTCTTCTTGATGTGGCGATTGTGCCAAGCTTTGTCTCTTGATTTATGCACTTGTTGATGGAATCCTTCCAAGATTCGGTCTTCCTCCATTGACAATAACTGATTTAGTCTCTCTTGTACTACGCCTCTCTTTGTCATTTATGTGATAGCTGCTACATGTAAGTTGGGTAATAAAATTTCTAATGGCACTACTTCTTCTTGGCCATAGACTAGTTTGAATGGTGTGTTTCCTGTCAATTATTTTCATGTAGTCCTATATTCCCATAATAATACTGGTACTTTGAGGTCCCAGTCGTCTCTATTGACGTTATAGATCTTTGTCAGTGCGTTCTCTAGAATTTTGTTTAAGGCTTCTACTTTGCCATTTGCCTGTGGATGATACAGTGTTATTTTCTGGTGATGAACTTCAAAATCTTCAAGCATCGCATGAATGGTTTTGTTTATGAAGTGCATTCCTTGGTCGCTCATCAAAATTCTTGAGCACCCAAATCTAGTGATTACTTGTTCAAACAAGAAGTGTGCAGTTGTCTCTGTGCTACAATATTTTAGTGGTGGGGCTTCCTCCCATATTGTTAGGTATTTCGTCGCGCTGATAATGTATCTTTCCCCTATTCTTTTGGCTAGTGGGTTAATTGGTCCTACAAATTTTATTTCCCATTTTTCAAATGCCTGTAATGTTACTTGTGGTCATAGTGGCATCTCATCCCATTTGTTGGGTTTGCCTACCCTTTGATAGAGTTCACATCTCTGACAATACTCTTTTGAGTCTCTGTGAATCGTTGGCCACCATAGTCCTACACGTAGTCCCTTCTACACGGTATATTTTCCTACATAATTCCCTCCTTCCATTCCCTTGTGGGCTTCTGCTAAAATTATTCGTCATTTGTGCTCTAATACGTACCTTCGTAAAATGATATATGCGCCCATATTGTATAGATGTCCTACGATCATTTGATAGTTGGTTGCACGTACTACCAGGTTCTTCTTCTACACGGTGGTATATTCTTGCGGCACAGTACCTGTGCTCAAGTACTAGATGATCTCTGTGAAATAGTCATTAGCAATATGTATCGAGAATAACTGTGCATCCAGAAAGTTGTCTTCTAAATTCGTAGGTTCTTCTCCATTTGTGACCCTTGACAGCTGGTCAAGTCCTGCATTCAGTTTTCCTGGTTTAACTATTACTTCAAAGTCAAATTATTGAAATAGTAATAACCATCGATAGATTCTCCCCCCCAACACTGGCTTGTTGACTAGGTATTTCAGGGTTGAGTGATCTCATGTGAACATCTTACAGTGTTTTCCCAATAGGTAATGTCTAAACTCCTACAGTGCATAGACCATGGCTAGGCCTTCTCTTTCGGTCATGTTGTAATTTTGTTCTGAGTCTGATAATTTTCTGCTTGCGAACACTATTGGGTGATCCAAGTCTCCCGCTCCTGGCTACACTAAGATAGCTCCAAGTTCTATCGTTGATGCATATACATGCACATGGAATGTCTTTTCCCGGTCTGGAAATACTAATATCGGTGCAGTAACCATATTTTCCTTCAGGGTATCTAGACTGTGTTGGCACTCATCGTTCCATTGATACTTTTTATCCTTTCTTAACGTCTTTTCCATTGGTGTTGTGATCTGCGCATATCCTTTGAAGAATTTCCTATAGTATCTTGTGTGTCCTAACATTGCTCTTAGCTGATAGATTGTTTTTGGTGCTGGTAAGTTAATAATGACTGTGATCTTTGTCGGATCCAATAACAAGCCTTTTTTTCATACTATATGGCCCAATAGTATCCCAAACGGTGTTCCAAATATGCATTTCCTAATATTCAGTGATATTTGGCACTGCCTACATCTCTCTAACATCAATCGTAAAACTTCCACATGTGTTTTCAATAGACTATAAATTGTCCAATCATCCAGGTATACTTCGAGAAACTGATGGATGAACTCCTTAAATGCTACGATGACTACTCTGGAGAATATTGTGGGTGCTTTCTTTAGTCCAAACAACATGATTGTGTACTGATAAGATCCCCATTCCATAAAAAACATGGTCTTGTGTCTGTCCTCCTGTGATATCTTAATCTAATGGTAGCTTGAGAATCCATCAGTGAATGAGTAAGCTTCAAGTCCCCCCACATTCTCTAACACTTCATCCATGAACGGTGTAGGGAATGGGTCGTGTAGGCATGCATCGTTCAACTTCCTCAAGTTGACACATATTCTGATCCCTCTTCCTTATTTCTTGTCCTGTACTACCATCGGGCTTATCCATTCTGATTCCTCGACTGGTTCGATGATGATGTCTTCGAGCATCCTATCGATATCGTCTTTAAATTTTTGTTTATATATGGGGTTCAGTCTGTAGGGTTGTTGTTTAATAGGACTTGTGTCGGATTTGAGTGGTATCTTCATTTCTCCTATTTCTCCGGCTATACCCTTCATCTCTATAAATGTTGTGGGAAAGAGGTCACTATATTCACACAACAATTATGTGATGCTTTCTACTATCTGCTCATCCCAGTAGTCTCCAATGCTGGCCATTTTGGGTTGCTCAGCTATCCCGATATTAACTTTCTTTACCTTGATTGGTGCGGAAATGAGTCCTGATTATATGGGTGGTCCTTCCACATCTCTTTCTCCTTCTACTTCTTTGCTCTGAATATCGCGCGGGTCATATTCATCCGGTGCTTCCTCATGTACATGGTAACATGACAACATTTCCTTGACTGTCTGTTTATTCCGTTGTTGTTCTTTTGTGATAAGTTATATTTTTGGTTCTTTAATGAATATGACTCCTTTGATCTATTTCAGGATTGCATCTATGTTCGGGTTCTCATGATCGAAGGAGAAAGTGAGTGTAAAGTTCTATTGCAATGTCCTCCATGTTGTAGTTCCTTTGCACAATTCCTTATTTGTATACCAGTTCCCCGGTATTCTCTTTAAAGTATGTATGAAGTGATGAGGCCATTCCTCTGGTGGTGTCATTTTACACAGCATTTTACACTCCTCCAAGTGTTCTGTTGGTGTCCCTTGTCCTTCATATTTCTACTGTCTATTGTCTTTTTGTTATGTGCTGAACCTTGTGCGCAGTAAGTGCTTGAATTGATACTAGTCTATAATTGTCTCTTTGTGTGCGCCCCACCATATTGAAGGTGTGGCCTTGAGTGCTAAATCCAGTGCTAACAATCTTTGATTCTCTAATACTTCATCTTCATATTGTGTCAAGAATGTTTCCAAATCATTTAGTCAATGGAAACTGGGTGGTTCTCTGAGTTCGGTGCCTACCCATCTTACTGCGTGGTCTATTCCTGCACATCTTCTCGTGGATACTTAATTTAGTCTCTACTGCCATTTTTCTAACCGGATGTCTCAGTTTTTTGCACATGAAGTAATGCTTCGCCAACTAAGTAACTTGTCTGCAGTTGGGTTTATGTAGTCCTCATCGTGCGCAGTTGTTATGTACAACTGGTCGATCACCTCTAAGTCCAGGCAAGTGGTTTCTATGAACCTCTCCCCTTTCGATGGATCTAGTGGTGCTATGACCCTGTATTCTCCAAATTCAAATGTCATTTCTGGGTTTTCAAATTGATTATGGCCTCGTTGTCAAATGCCCAATTCAGACCAAGCAATGCCTGGTAAGGTGTTGTGTCATTTACGATTTCAATGACTTCGAAGTCTACTTTAGTGCACACAACATCAAGATCTACTGTCACTCCTTCCAGTCTACCTATTGGTAGGACCCTATGCTGGTTTGCTAGTTTCAATTGGACATTTGAGTATCCCAGTGTGGACTCTCCCATGCATTTCCATGTCTTCTTTGGTAGTACATTCACTTCGAATCCTAGATCTAGTATAATGTCTTCCATGTTGAAATCCCCAATGTTAGCATTGAGTTGAAATTCCCTACTTTTTCTTCTTCTTGTGTGTAGGTGGTTGATGATCTTTGGTTATGGCTTTTCTTCCATCTCGCTGCTACATTTCTCTAGTATGTTTTACATTATTTTCATAGATGAAGGATCACTTAATAATTTTACGCATGATTTCAAAAAGACTTTGATTGTACTTACTTGCCCCTTGGGCTCCATTCCATTGGTATGGTCCAGCGATGGCATCATCTTGTATTCCGGGGGTTCCTTTCTTTGTTGTGAAGTCGACGTTGTGTCCTCCTTCTAAAATTCTTGTCGGGCTTCTTTAAATATTTCCTTTTCCTTTTGCACGTTGAACTGCTTCTTTGGTTCAGTGTTATTCTTTACCCATTGGTTTTGCACTGGTTCTTGTCGAACTGCGTCATTACCTGTTTTCATTCCTCCACGAGTGACTATATTGATATTCCATCTGTCATCCCTTGCTTCGAATAAAATCCACTAAACATTCTAATTGTTCTGGTTCCTCTTTTCCTGAATCTTTACTAGTAGTGTCGGGCATTCCTTTGTATTATGGTCCGATGCATGAAAATACATACAGGTTGCTAGTGGGAGTGGACATTCCCATGCATAATTTCCTGGTTGCTGACAATTGCGACATGTGACTGGTCCTCTACTGCGTATGAAACCTCTTCTGGCTCATCCTCCTCCTCGGTATCCCGCTCGATCACCCCACGGTGCATTATACTATGGTGCCTGATTATACTACGCGGTATTGTACTAGGGCTATGCCAGGTTGTACTACAACCACACGTTATTGTAGGGTTACTACATGGTATTATACTGCTATTGCGTAGTGTCGTATGGAGCTGGGGCTTGATTGAACTGTGGCGTTTCTTGCCCAGTCATCATTTCGGCCTGTACCCTATATGCATTTGATGTCCTTTCTCGCATCAGCTCCATAATTCTACAATATTTGTCATCGTGGCCCACTGACTCGCAAAAGGTACAATATGAACTCTTTGTGACTGTCTAGTAATTTTGCATCATCATGTAGTGATAAGGGTTGTGACCCAATTTCTTGCATATTTTGCACCATGATTCTCCCTGTGGTAGCGGATTTGCAATGCATGTTTCCATATACTGCGTGAATGTTGGACATTCATTCTTGTGGTGTCCTTTCATCCTGCATGTGGTGCACCAAATGACTTCTCATTTATCCTTGTTCTTATTCTGGTTCAGCTGAAATGTTAAATTCTTATTCTGGTTCTCTTAAAGTTGCAAGGTTGTTTGCATAGCCTCTACCTGTGTCTGAAACTTATGTTGTCGTAAGGGATATTTTAAGTGTGGTAGTAGTGAGTTGACAAACAGGTGTCGATGTTTCATATCGGTCATAAGTTATTTTAGCTTTCCCTTCAGTCACATGAATCTCTGATCAATATCCCATATAGATTCTCCTAGTTTCTGTCTTATTTCAATCATCTCGTTCATGTACTAATCTTCGGAGCTCAGCTTCTGGAATTCATTTATCAATAGTTTCTTAATGTCTGCCAGTGTCCTTTTCATCCTAGGGGAACTTTTTGTGTTTAGACTCATGTACCAGTCTAGTGCACGGTCTCTTAGTATAATCGCTAGCTGTGTGAGTTTGGTATCTTTGTCAGTGATCTGTTTTACTTCCCAGATCTTTGTACAAATGAACAAATAATTCTCAAGGTATTCTGCTGCTTCTCCTCAGAATTCAGGTAATTTGATAGTGGGATCGCATCTTTCCATTCTGAATACGGAACTACTACCTCCTCCACGCGGTGTAGATATTTTAATAGTTTTGCTTGAACTGGTTCCTCCAGTTGTCGCTCCATGTGTAGATGTACTTTATGTTGTCGGACTTGCTCCGAACTTTGGCTGTCTAAACGATGGTGTTCTCTTTGGTGTATTAGTCACACATGGGTTTATGGGTTCCACACTAAAATTTATATGGATAGGATGGTTGCCTTCTCCTCCTATTCTTGGGCCTATCATCTTCCTCTCGTATGTTTCATGTAGGATTTCCTCAATCTTCTCCACAGCCCGAAGATCCTCTACCTCTTCCTACGACTCTTTTCTTGGTATTCACCTTATATTGGTAGGGTATTCTTCTAGGTGTCGTTCCTGATGACACCAAGATCCACTTGAGCTGGTCATCATCCATCATGATCAGATCCAAGGGTTCCTCCTCCTTCTTGCTTTTTTCCTTACCTCCTTCCATTTATCCTCTCTCTGTCAGTGCTTCCCCCCCTTCCCCCATGCACGTAGGGAAGTTTAGTTGTCTGACTCTATTTTCATTACACCTTTGTTATATAACAATATCTTAATAAAAGTATATAGTGAACAAATGTACCTTACTCAGGGCCTGCGTAGAAATTCTTTCTCTGTTGCGCTGTATGACTTCATTGTGTCAACTGCAAACTCTGTGATGAAGCCTACCACAATACTGTCAAGCCAAAATTCTACTGCGCGGGTTAATTTGTTGTTCACCTGCTGTAACTGCTAAATCTGTACTGGGGTACAATCTAGTTGTTGAACCTAGTTCGTCACGTGGTTATCCTTCAACCTCAATATCCACTCCTGTAGTAGATGCGGAAAATCACAGAATCAGTAAATATGTATTTATCCAGATATTTAGGAGGTGTGATTCTAGGGTTTCTATTGTCTTTCTGTGCAAAGTCTAGCTCTTTGGTTCTCAACTAGCCTTTGATTTCTACTTTCGTGGGGTTCCAAGGTCTCGACATTCCCTTCTAGTGGATCATTTCTCTCTTCCTTCCCTCGTTCTTTTCTTGCTCAATCTATCTCATCTACTCAATCTTGTCTCATTCATATTAACGTGGCAACATAACCATTTGTTGTTTTGTCCATTACTTATTTACCTTTCTTGATCAGCTGATTTATTAACCCGGGGTTCATGTCTTTCGGGTTTCCAAAAAGGCCTCTAAAACTACTGGGCCCCTTGGTAAACCAGAAGGAAACACAGTACATAGAATGCACTGCGTAGTCTCACTCGATATAGATTTAAATGGGTGGTTGTAAGACTCAGGCGTTTATAGCCTAGGATTGAGTATGAGATAGGGGTTTATTAATCAGATCCATGTGCTATGAATTGTGAGTGAGATCTACTTATTCTTCATGGGTGTGCATTTACATTTCACAATTCATTTCCCAAATAACATAATTGTATTCCATAACAATGTATTAACTCATTCATTACGCATAATATTTAACTACTGAAAGAAAACAAAGATATACATGCATTCATCACATTACATAGATATTACCATGGTTCACCCCCTCCTGGGCTACATCCACAAAGATTTGGCTCTTAGCTCTTTTATTATGGTAGTTTTGCATCTCCAGCGTCGTGCTCTTACAATTCTCCTCGAAATGGGTAAAATCTATATGAGGCGAACTAGATCGCACCAGGCTCCTCAACCTGCGATCTAATCCTCAGATCTTCCTCCTATCCTCTATTATTATCTCAACAATGTAAAAAATAGTTCATAACCGTATTACATAACACATCAACTCGTACATCTTTGTGATGGAATAATACAAAAATCCAACTAATACAAAAGGCTCTCCGATACAAATAGTCGAACGCCTACAAAAACTGAACTTGTACAACAGGCCAACCTCTATGTGATACCTATGTATCTATATTTATATCTATCAAGATCTTTATCCATTTACAATGTATTTTCCAAAACCCTAACCCTACCTACATTAGGTCTTCCTCCCATGCACGCGTGTTTTTCTTCCTCCAGTTGTCGCTTTTCTTGTGCATGCTTTCTTGCATGCGCATGTGTTGTGTTACCTTCCAGTTGTTACTTCAGTTTCTGCACACTTTCTTTCCCCATGATCATCCTTCTTTCCACTTTGGCTTGGTGCCAACAAAGGTGTACATTCTCGGGGTGGGACAAGTGTGTGGGGAATGAGGGTCTGTGGGCTATGGGCATAAGTGGATACTGGAAGAAAATTCTTCCTATTGATCTGTGTGACTTTCATGTTGTCCTTGCCAAGCCTAGGAATCCCTTGCTCGATGGATTTTAGTCCTAACTCAGGGGTAACCCACTGTTGAGCATGATGAGAAGCGTGGTCTAAGGCTAGGAGTTTCGTGGAAGGTTTGCACGTAGTTGGTGGTCCTTTATTAAAATATAAGTACCCAATTATTTGTTATCTATATGATTTGTATTTATATATATGCTATTATGTTTATGTGTTTTTCTTGTGATTATTGCATGCATGCTTTACTATTATTTCTGCATTATTTTGTGTGATAGTAGAATGTAAATCAACTGTTAATTGGTATGTGTTATTGTTGTTTCCGTATTTATATATGTATGAACATAATGTTTATGTCTGGTTAAAAATTGCATTAGATATGTATATAAATATATATGGTATCAGAGTAGAAAAATTAAGGATATAGTTGTTTAGGTAGCGTTGTTCGACAGAGGTTTTGAGGGTCGGGGATGTCACACTAAGCCTACTCCCAAGCAAGTGTCAGAAATGACTAGATATATAGGTTTCACTTATCAAAGAGATGGGACCAAAAATCAAGATAGGCCACAAGAAAGTGTTCCTAAGACACCTCCTCCCCTTTCTAAATCAATTGTTCCTACAAATTCAAAATTAAATATTGACTTAGGAGGATGGTTAAATAATGCAAAAATTTTGGTCCTTGTGGCATAAATTATGAAGATTCCATATCAAAAGAGGAAATTGTTCAAATCTATAGAACATCCTCATAAAGATAATGGTGACAAGCCATAGGTTGTAGCTTACCAAGATGCACTTGTGATTTTGAAAAATTGGGATAGGGGAAATGAAAAGAATCAACCATTTTTTCTTTCTCCACTTATGTATGATTATCTCATTCACTATTGCATGCTTGATTATGGAGCAAGTTCAAATTTTATGACTAAGAAAGTAATTGAACAGTTAAATTTAAGGATTTCAAGGTCTTATCATAACATTTGTGCCATGGATAGTAAAACAATTGAAGTGCATGGTTTGATAAAGGGATTACAAGTACATTTGGATGCCTTCCTTGATATTCAAATAGAAATGGACATAGTGGTGATTGATGTGCCTGATGCTTGGGGTATGTTTCTCTTGAGGAAAACAACTGTAGATTTGGGGGATAGTATACAAATGGATTTAACTTATGCCACCATTCCCACTCCAGATGGAGCCATGGTTAGACTAAACAGAGAATTGGAAAGAAAATACAATGTTGAAGATCCTAAGAAACCCATAAATGATTTTGTATATCATGAATTAGAGATGGGATGTTATGAGATACCATCTAATTCTCTAGCATCAATAAAGGAGAAACTTAAGGATGAATTCCAAAGTGTTTTTAATATTTGGGATACCATGGTTTCTTTTGATCGTCGTTTTCTTGAAGAAGCTTCAAGTGAAAGGGATATTGATGTGAATCCTTCAGAATCAGGAACAAAGTTGAATTTTTCATTTGGGAATGCATCATCAACATTAATTCACCGACATTCAGATGAATTAGTCAGATATCAGGAAGAGTTGGACAGGATTTTTGGGCCATCTGGTCCATATGTATTAGAAATTGGGGACATTTATTTTGACGAAGATGATGTCTTCAACAAACAGGACGAGCATAAAAAAAAGGAAAAAGAAAAGTGGAACAAACCTGGTAGATGAGTGTAGGGATAACAAGGAATTGATTGATGATAATAATAGTCAGCATATCATCCCTATGGAAGATTATGCCAAGCCTTTCAAATAAGGGTTAAAGTTGATAGATTTTAAATCTTTTCTCTTGGCACTAATGCAACTTCATCAGAAAGGGTTCAAGGAAGATTCTATCAAGTGGTTGAGTACTAAGAAAAAGAGTTCACATTAGAACCAAAAAAACAAGGTAAAGTGTATAAGTCTTCTAAAAACTCATCTCATCCAGTTGGATGACATAAATTTATATATGCCAGTGAAAAGGCTCCACCTTAAAATGATCTTCAACACAATCATTTGGTGTCTGTTAGGGTCCTATGATATAGTCATCTGGTCTCTAGTTACCTATTTGAAAATTTTTCTCTGATCATTCTGAGAATGTCTTCATGATAATAAGCTCAAGAATAATGGTCTAGTGGTGTATATTATATTTCAAAGAGGTGTCCAGGTATATCCAAAGTTGGAAAGATATGTTTTGAAACTTTTGAATATAAAGGTCAAAGAAATAGCTTTCGGTAGCTAAGGGTCAAATTTTTATGTGTTGTAAGCTACAAAAAGTTCCCAGTTTCGGCAGCTAAAAGGTAGGCGCAAATCTAAGTTAGCTTATGAAAGTGTATATTTTGCTAAAGGTTATACTGTCCCATCGGGCTCTCAAACTGCCATCATTACATAGGTCATGATGATCTTAAATGCTGTCGAAATCGTCTATGAGGATCATTTGTCATGATCTGGGCGATTCGTTATGATTCTAATTGAGGTTTTAAAAACAATCATTAAAACCTAAGATATCAATTCGAAAACCCCATCATGATTTCATTCGCCATCACCATTTCGTGCAGCAAATCACATGGAGGTCTGTCTTAGTTGGTTTTAAATAAACATCATGATCCAAGGTTCCTTATTTGCCGAGTGTTTGTTTTAAAATCTCATCCATCCACAAATTTGTTGGTCTCACGATTTTCCCTCATCTGTTTTACCTCTCTCCTTTTTCGTAGTGCTGGTCTCCCATCCATCAACCCAGATTTCATTATTTTCAAGATATTAACATGTTTTTTGCAGAGGACTACTAGAGGAGCATTTCTCCGGAGGGATCTGCAAGATATTTCCTATCTATAATCTCATCCAGATATTTGTCAAATTTTCAAGGATGTAGGATGCTACAGGTTTTGTAAGAAATTACAAGGGTATCATCATGGAATTGTAGAGGCCTTTGCCAAAAGTTTTGATGGAGACAATGTGCAATTGGGTCCTCTGTAAATGCAGATAGATGAGGCAAGTGTTGCTATAGCAACTAAGATGCCTGGAGAGGGTGAGAGATGGTTCAATACCACTGCCACTAAAGACATTAAATTTAGATCTTGCTTTAAGCCAGAATTCCAAAGCATTATTTGGCAAAATGACGTTCCCAGGAATTACTTGGAAGACAAATGGAAGAAATTGCTGAAGGTTATTCAGGTGTACATAACTTGTGAAGGGAGGTATGTCAGAGTCATGTTGTACCATTTTAGGCTTATCAATCATTTCACAGGCAGAAACCTTTTGAATTTGCCTCATTATCTTCATAGGAGCCTCACCAAGATGGAACAAAAAGTCTAAGATAAACCTAAGAAAGAAAATAGTAGATTGTTCCATCATGGTCTTATTAAGCTTATAGTGATGGAGGAACTCCAGAGAAGATAGAAGACATGGTATTATCTCTTATTTTGGGGAGAATTTGAGCAAGAGATCTATCCTAAGGGTAAGAAGACACCTACCAAGAATTCATCTACACCAAAGAGCAGTAAGAGAAAGAGAAGGGCTCTGTCACCAGTTTAGACAGAATAACCAACCCCTTCACCCAGGTCTAGGAAGGCAGAAAATAAGCTTGATTTTGATCAGGGAATAGAGGGCCAGAGCAGTGTTGTTACTAAAAACATATTGAATTTTCCATAATCAGATTCTGAGTCTGAACCACTCATAGAGGAGAGAGAGGAAACTGAAGTTGAAACTCCAACCTTTGAGGTACCTAAGACATCAACAAAAACGAAGATCAGTAGAGAATCGAAGATTCAGAAGCTGAAAGAGGAAGTGACCGAGCTTAGGCTATTAGAAAGAGTCATCAAATCTAAGAATCAAGCTATGAAAATAACATCTGATGAGGTAAGAGACTCATTTAAAAGGTTATCTTTGATGTATGTAGCTCTGAAAAGGAAGAATAAAAGACTGTCTAAGAAAAACCAGAAAATTTACCAAATGATCAAACTCTTGAGGTTTAAGCTAGCATATAGAAAAACAAAACCAATAGCTCACCTTGGTCTAAAAGCTTTGGCTAAAGTTGCTATGGACTTAAAGAAGGAATCCTAAGATTTATATAGAGTAAAGGAATCAAGTTTTGCAATTTTGAACAATTTTTTGAAAGCTAAGGATTTTCGGCAGCTTATTTTGGTCCACAGAGGTGTTGTTAGCTGCCGAATCCCCTGACTTTCGACAGCTAAATCGTCTCTGTTCTATATGTGTTAGCTGCCGAAAGTGCAGAGATGGACAAAAAAACAATATGTTCTCCTAGATCAGATATATCTTCTCCCAAAGCACACGAGGATATTTTCATATGCATCCCATCTCCTAAATAGATGAGAAGGAACATCTTTTTATATTTTAAGGAAAATACAAAGGAAAAAGGTTCAAATATGATTCCATTTTGGTTGAATATAATTGATTCATGGATTAGGTGTCAGCGAAAGATTTCAAGAAATTATATCATCATCCAACAAGGCTATACAGATGTCGAAGACTATAGTGTTAAATCACTTATGAATAGGATCCACCTCCTAGAATTTTGTAATAGGATAGATTTTATAAACAATTGTGATTTTCAGATCCATGTTTTGAGGATCTAAAACTGCTTTATGAATATTGTATAAGCCCATAGAGGCCACAGTCGAAAGGGTTAGACTGACAGGGAATGATGGCATGGGAATGTCCCCATCCACTGTAGAAATGTTTCAAAATTTATAAGTGACTTTTATGAATGAATACAAAGGCATTATATTTCCAGATTCTTCTGCCGTGTTTAAGTGGTGAAGCTTTTCCCTGATGTAACTTGTCACTTTCCTATTTCACATGCTTTTTCTTTCTATATTGTCTATGAGAAGATAATGTGCAGGATTTGTTCTTAACACCCTGTGCTAGCTCAAAGCAATATTATGTTTTCTTCCAAGTTTGAAATGTAGAATTCAGATAAGCTATGCTCTGCATTTGAAATGAATTTCAATCTATTCTTCTTTTCCCATTTTATAAGCTCAAAGGATCCACTGACATGATTACCCTACTTGGTTACATTTTTTCTTAGTTATTCATTCATCTATCGTCTTAACCTCTTGACTCCATTTTGCCCAATGGCCCTTTTTTGTGGTCTCAACCAAAAACTCTAAAAACAAATCCTATTATGCATAGCTAGCCTAAGACCCATACTCAAACAAATCTAAATCTGACAGAGAGATCCCTCTCTGAGTTTTGGAGGGCTATATCCTCGACTCGAAGTGGTTTTGTGGTTACCCCTGCCGACTTCCTCCTCAGCCTGGGAAATTACAGGGTGATAACAATGTCCAAAGGGTCACCCTTTGTAACATATCTTTAACCTTTATTCTTTTGATTATTTCAATTTTGACATTATTTCATTTATTTATATAGTTCATTATATAGTCATTTCATTTATTTGATTATTGGCAATATCATTTCATTTATTTGATTATTATTTATTCCTGTCACACATGTACTTATGTTAGTTATTGGTGAGAACTTTGTTTTGTAGATTCTGAGGTTCTTGCATGCTCTCCTTCCTGAAGATAGAGAAAATGTACCCATGTGGAACCAGATGTTGACCACCTATTTCAACTAGGTGTCAACATCATGTATCATGAAGATATGTACCTGGTGGTATGACAAGTTTGAAGACTTATGGCTCAACAGGGAATTTCTCCCCCCAACACTTCTTTCTATGTCCATGGAATGTCTGCTCCCATGCATGGGATAATTTTGTAATATGTTAGAATGAATCAAGTTTTATTTAGTTACCTAGGAATTTATCATTAGGTAAGTCCTTTCATCGAGTGTTTTTTTTTTCCTCAGGTAATTAATCTTGTTTTTCAACAATTTTAATTACTCTTGAGTTTTTCACCCAATAATCCTCGAAAGTGGTGAAATGTGTTCTAATAATCGAACCTAGTGGGTGAATAAGGTATAAATATGTTGTAAATTACCATTCTAGACATATCCTAGAGTCTTGTGGAATTCCGATAGGTTTTGATAGGATTTTTTAATAATTGAAATTTTTCATAAATCAGAAATTTTAATTATTTTTTATGAAAAGTGTAAAAAATTGGTTCTTATGGATTTTGCATAGGTGTGTGAGTACAAAAAAAAATGTCTTATGACCCCCGACACCCTTGGACCAAGTTTCAACTCAATTGGACAAGTTTTTCTAAGTCATTGTCCATGAGGAGTCCAAGTCAGTAAAAAGTCAGCAAATAATTCGCTAAGGTAAAAAGCCAAAAAATTGTAAAATTGTCTAAAGTCATGAGAGAGAGTGGGGAAATGATTCCTAATGTATTTCCTAATATGGAAGAGTGAAAATCCACTTATAATTCCCTCCCATGCCAAGTCAACAACCAAAAGTGACTCTCCCTAGTGAAAAGTATGCCCCCCTTCTTCATGGACTTAGGGAAAAGTAACAATTAAAGTGAAAAAGTGCCTAAAACCCTAAGTGTGTCCTTACTATAGCCTAATATTATGTTTTAACAAGAGGAAATGAGTTTTCCCCCTTCACACCTCACCCCTCAAACCCTAACTCACTACCAAAACCCTAAAAGTGCACCCTCCTTGACTTGTTCTCTCTCTCTCTTGAATGGGGACACTTGTAACTCATCCTAGAGGGGTCTCTCATCTCTCCCTCATATAAAAGGAAGCCCTCTCTCCTAATTTTGACATGATTTTTTTACAAAAACTCTATTATGCCAAAATCTCTCCCCACTCTCTCTCATTCTCTCCCATTTTTCTCTTGTAATTTTGGTGCAATTTGGTAACCTTTCTTGGAGCAATAAAGTGATGCTTTGGAGGATCTCTTGATGTTCTTGGTGCATTCTTGGTGCTTTTGGCTACTCTTGTATGGTATTTTATCTTGGTAAGGTAACATTGTATAATTTTGTTTATTTTTTCTTCACATTGTTTTACTTGAAAAAACCTAAGCAAAGTATTTTTCTAGGGATAAATGTGTAGTAGTACTGCTATAGGTTTATGTGATTTGTTTTTATTAGTGTTTGCAAAGTATTTTGTAGGCGTTTTAAAATATCTCACTTTCTTGCCTCATTGTGTAGCAATGGTTTACATATTTGCAGGTTGCTAAAGCTTGGAGGAGGAACACCAAATGTTTCATTTTGCTCCATATAATTTTCTGTTTTAATTTCAGCCTTCCATTTATTTATTTTCTACTCATATTATCTTTCAAATCTTGCTAAAAAATTCAATCTTCAAGTTGAAAACTTTTTTGTAAAAATTTATGTACATATGCTAACATAAAACTAACATATTGTGGTGATTTTTAGCATTTTCCAGCAAGCTTTCTTGACTGTTTTATGCAGGTTTTCACCATAAAAAGAGGAGGTGCTACCCAAAATAGGCAACTAGAGGCTCAAGAGAACATCACTAAGATTTGGTGCAAATACCCTCTCTCTATCTCACTTTCTAAAGTCATTGTAAGAAACCCAAGAAAGTCTCTTGGACTTGCACTTTCTATTTCTTTCCAAGTTTAAAATCTTTAAATAATTTTAATAATTTTTTCCCACACCTTGCATTGTGGTTGACTCTCCCATCCTTGCAAAATCGTGTCGGCTATGATTAGAAATAATTTTCTGATTTTTACTTTAGTTAACTTTGTCCACCTTTGCCACAAAATCGGAAGGCTTTGTCCTCCACCTTGTGCCAAAGTAGTGTGGTTAATTTTTTTAAGTTATTTATTTTAAGTAATTTTTGTTTTTACACACCTTGCATGTGAGTGGCTATGCCATCCTGCAAAATTGTGTTGGTTAGTGTTTAAAGTTTCCTTTTATTTTGCAAAGTAAATAAAATTTACCCCGCCTTTGCCCCATATTCCCTCCTCTTGCCACTTTGCGGATCTTGGGTAATAAGAAAGGGAAAAGGATTGAGTGGATAGTGTAATTAGGCACTCATTTTCCATTATTGTTTGGCCACTAAACTAAGGTGATTTGTGGAGGCTAAAAGGAGTTGAAGCTAGGGACAGTTTCATGACACTAAGTGTCCTCCTTGTTGAGCACCTAAGCACTTTAGAATTGACCTATGGAGTGAGGGGAGAACCTTGTTGTTCTTCTTGTTGAGCACCCAACATTTTCTCTTGGCTAAGGGATAAGGACTTGGGGTAGTCACATAGCTTAGGTTTGCAACCTTTCACATCTAAACCACTAAGATAAAAAGAAACTTAAAATTAACTAAAAAGCAACCTAAACACTTGCACAACATTTACATTTCCTTGCAATTTATTTTCAAGTATTTACATTCTATTTATTTTGTGCAAGTTATTTTCATGTGTAATTATTTACATTGATTCATTTATAAACATTATTTATTCTTTTAAAGTAATTGTGTAAAGTTATTTTTTAATTCATTGTGTAGATAGTTCTTAATTTGTTTTATTCTTGTAAACTTATCTTTCTTTTGTGTATAGTGGAATAAGTGGAGTTTGATAATCTTTAGGCACTGACCTAATTGTTGTTTAATAAAACAAAGGTTTGTTTGTCATTGAAAGATTGCATATTGCATTGGTTGCTTGTCATTGGGTTGGGTAATACTAATCAACAAATCAATTAACTCCTAGAACTAATAAAAAATTCACATAGTTGTTGGTCACTACAATTGCTTAATTAATTTCAAACAACCAAGTGAAACATAAATTATCAACCCAGGGAAGTCTTTTGTTTCAAAGATAGCTGCGCACTATATATGCTCAATTCCA